>ML819552.1:66836-79159 GCA_009831015.1 Picea engelmannii
GCATACTAATGCATACTAAAGAAACACACTTTTACCTAACGACATATTAGACCAAGTAGATCTTAACTAACTCCTAAGTGTCTAAATATCCTAACAAAACTTAATACTTTAAGTAAAAAGTATTAATATTTTACTTAATGTATTAATACTTTATATCAACCCTTTTTTACTTATTAATTATTTTATTTATGTATTAATATTTTATTCATTTTTAATGTATACAATCACTTTTTACTTATTTATTAATTAATTAATCATCATTTTACACATTAATAAAATTAATGTTACGTATTAGTATTTTATTATATATTAAATAAGTTAATGTAACAATTAATTAATTAAATGGTATTAAAAAGATAGGTCTGGAGCACGAGAAGGTGATTTTTCAATTTTTTATAGAAAACCAGAGTTGCAGGTCCCGAGGGTTTGGCGTAAATGGAGAGTTTTGCAATGGCTCTCTGAGGGATAGAACAAAGTCTATGATATGTGTCTCGTTAGATTTCATGGTTGTGTTTCTTTTTATCTGCTAAAGTTTTCAGGCTTGTTTCTAACTGGATTACATTTATGATGTTTTTTCGAGTTGATGGGAGTGCTAGGGGGAGTTAATCTTTGTGTATATGATCTTGAGTCCTGTCTTATCTATCATTATTTCAACCTCTAGTTTTCTAGGACTTCTTTATTACTGACGAGATTGCTCTGAATCTACATCTTAACTGTTTCTATTTGGTGGGGTTGCAATGGCTTACAAGTGCCCCTCCTAATGGATCGTGATGTTAGCGCATTCATGAGTGCGGCTGATGAGGAGCATTGGGAGAGGGTAGGTTTATTCGCATCGATGGATGCATGATTTGAAGTTATTACTACAACCCTCCACCCTGAGGAGAGTCTTAATGTTGATTTGATATTGGGAGGATCTCATCCTACTCTTCCTCAAGAACCACGTCTCCTGCAGAATAATGTTAATGCCTTGGAGTGCGTTGTGAAAGATATTGTGAAGAATACAGACTTTCCCTTGGTAGATAATCATTCTGCTGAGAAAGTGCAGGGTTTAGGAGGTCTATCAAAGGATGTCTTGAAATTTTCATAGGTTGTTAAAGGGAAAGAGGATGGTATATATGGACGGATAGACCATAGAAGCCGAGTAAACTGCATTGTCAAGGCTTGGAAACCGATGCACACTAAACGAAAGTTAGTGTTGGGTATGGACATAGGTCTCGAGGAATCTTGTAACTTGTCTCTCTATGATTTAGTAGGTAGATTGACTTATTAGTCGAGGTGTGTCACTACATGGAGGATTGGGTGAAGCAGAATTGGCTCCTATTGTTGGGATATACACTAGAGTTACTATCACTTCCTAGAGGATGGTTGGGTTTCATTTTCAAAAGTCTGGAGGACACTAAACGGATACTGAAACTTTCTGGAGTTATGACGAGGGTAGTTTAATGTTAAAAACATGGTGGTTAAGTTTCAATCCTGCAACAGAGTATTTCAGTTTTAGGCACATTTGGGTGCTCCTCCCGAGCCTTCCTTTACAAATGTGGAACAAAAAATCTTTGGAAGCGGTTGAAAATTCCATTGGACATTTCCTAAGTATAGAAGAAGCAGACCTTCTATCAATGGATAAGAGAATGGAAAGAGTTTTAGTTGAAGTAGATATCCATGGAGGACTCTTGGAAGTTTTGGAGATTGAATGGCAGGGTCTTTTATTTGTCCAGCGATTGGACTACTTGGGTTTGCCTTTCCGTTGCACCCTTTGTAGGAGGACAGGCCACTTTTGGAAGGAATGCACATAGGTATATAGTTCCCTACCAAATGAATATTTAGCAGATGATTCACTTGGAGACAATGTTACTCTGTTGGGGGATGACTAAGTTAAAATGGATTTTCCCGGACTCTGCTATGAGGACAATCCTTCAGTTGTGGACACAAATTTTATTGGTAAGTTAAAACATTTCTATCCCAAGATTTATTCTCCATTATCAACATGGGAACATGATCATTTAAACTCTATACTCTTCCTAGACCAGTCTAAAAGGTCGGTTCTGGATATTGACAAGTTCTCCCATCAAGCTATTGTTTATGCGACAGTGGATGGGGATGTTTCATGTAGCCCTCTTGTGGTTTCACCTACCGAAGTGGTAGAAGAACTTTCCACTGGTCTCTCTGGGATTGAGACCAAAACTACTTTTTCCCTGGGTTATGCTGAACCTGAAATCAGTGATAGTGCTCTGGATAGCCTGTTAACAAACTTAATTCCTGCAGGGCATAGACTTACAAACTCTTTACCGATACCAACGTTTCTAGGTACCACTCCTGTGGTGAGGTTGGATACTTTATGTACTTCTTATGATAGTTGAGGGAAGGGTTTCACTACTGTAAATGACCCTACATTGTCAAGGGGATTGGGGTTTGAAGTCTCTCCAATTAAAATTTGAAGTGCCCGTAGGAAGGAAGGACCTACAAACAAACATACACCTACTGTTTCTATTGCTACTGATCTTGGGGCACTTAGAGGATTAAAAGACCTATCAAGGGATAAAACATGATTTTAGTATCCATCAATATTATAGGGGTTGGAGGACCCTTGAAACAAACCTCCTTGCATAGAATTTTGAAAAGTAATTCTCCAAGTATTATTTTCTTACAAGAAACTATGGTGTCCATGGATAAGGCAATAAATTTCATGTTTAAACTACAACCCAAGTAGATGATTTTTGTTGTGAGTGTTGTGGGGAATTATGGTGGCTTAATTGCGTCTTAGGATCCTAATTTATTTGATTTTGATCCTTTTCTAAGTACTGGTGGTATTCTATTGTCAGGATACTCATTATCAGACAAAAGGAAGCTATCACTTCTAAATGTCTATGGACCTTGTCAGGACAGAAAAGAATTCAGGGTCTCGGTGGAAGCTTCACGTATCCTATCTCAAAAGGATCTAATCATTGCAGGAGACTTGAATTTTACTAATTCAGCTGTGGAGGTTTTTGGAAAAAATGCTTTACAAGATTCTTTGGCGGGTTTTTTCAAATTTCTTTTCTTAAAAAACTCTTTAGTTGATGTTGCTCCTACAAAGATTGTTCCGACGTGGAGGAACGACCGAGCACGGGTTGATAGTATTTCAAAAATACTTGAAAGGATATATATAGTAGAGGATCTCTTGGCTACAATTCAGAGGTTTAGGACTTGGGTTCAATACCCCTTTCTGTCAGACCATGCTCCAGTTTTTCTTGAGTTTGGAATGGGGATCCCAGTGGTGGCATATCCTTTTAAGATTAACTATGTTTTGATTGGTGAGGATACTTTTGAGTTGTTGGTAAAGGATGTGTGGATGGATCATGGTCTTCATAATATAATAGGTGACCAAAGGAGATTGGTGGGAATACTTTCTACTTTAAAATTCTGTGTAAAACGATGGGCTAAGGAAAAACGTCTCTGGGATATGAGGGATCTCAAT
Organism: Picea engelmannii; assembly: GCA_009831015.1. Lineage (NCBI taxonomy): Eukaryota > Viridiplantae > Streptophyta > Pinopsida > Pinales > Pinaceae > Picea > Picea engelmannii. Next base: position 70,291 of record ML819552.1, read on the forward strand.
ATGATTGAAGAGACCCTCGCAAGTAAATATGAGCAGATGATTCAAGGAAAGACTATTGAATTTTTTGACCAATCTGTATACAACCTTGAAACAGAGAGAAAGAAGCTATTGTTGGCAGAGGAAGAACAATGGTACCAGAAAAGTAGAGCTATATGGATTAAACGTGGCGACAAGAATACAAAGTTATTTCACTATTTTGCGAGCTACATGCGAAAAAAAAAATTCATTTGGGAGATCAATGATGGCATAGGGGTTTCTCTTTCGGGACATGAAGCTACCAAGATGAAAACAATACATTTTTTAAAATATTTCTTCAATGATACTGGACAAAATTCTATTGTTAATCAGATCAATTCAATCAGAATGTTTCCTAGCATTGTCCGAGAGGAGGAATTAAGTCTTTTGGAAAAAGTTGTTACAAAGGATGAAATTCAAGAAATTCTTAGGGGCTTTGTAAAGGACAAAATCCCTGGTCCTGATGTGATGGACCATGGAGTTCTTCTTATATTTTTTCGAGTTGGTTGTTCAGGACTTATTAGATATGGTGGAAGAATCTAGAATCAGAGGTGAGATAATCAATTCGATTAACTCCACCTTTCTCGCCTTGATTCCCAAAGTTAATAATCCTACAGAGTTCAGTCATTTTCAGTTGATTGCCTTATGCAACTTATGTTACAAGATTATAGCAAAAGTGATTGCTAAGATAATTAGACCAATTTTATCCAGATCTTTATCATAGGAGCAGTTGGGTTTACTTAAAGGAAGGAAAATACTTGATGCAATCGGGACAACACAAGAATGTTTACATAGTATTAAAAGTAAAACATTACAAGCTATCATTCTTAAACTTGATTTAAAAAAGGCATATGATTGTACAAATTGGGATTATCTAAGGCTAATGCTGCTTCAGAGTGGTTTTGGTATTCCAACTACTTATTGGATTATGGATTGTGTATCTTCTACTAATTATGCTATTCTGATTAATGGAGAGCCCACAAAATTCTTTAAAAGAAACAGGGGTCTTAGATAGGGATGCCCAATGTCACCTCTTCTTTTTATAATGGTTATGGAAGGTCTTAGACTGGCGCTCAAAAAAGAAAAAGTTGAAGGTAATATCACTGGAATCAAGGTATCCAGATTGATTAAAGTTCTCCATCTCCTTTTTGTAGATGATATCCTAATTATGACTACAACGTCCCTTTCAGAATGGGGGGTAATACAGAATATTCTACAAAACTTTTTTTGTGCCTCGAGACTGGTTATCAATGCTCAGAAATCTGCCTTACTTCACTCGGGGGTCCAATTGGAAACTCTTAGTTATTTAAAGGATATTCTCCTCTTTCCTATAAAGATCTAGCTTCAGGTTTCAAATATCTTATTTTTATGTTAAAAACTAATAGTTATAAAGTAGGTGATTGGCAATGGTTACTTGACAAGTATGAGTCTCAGATATCTCACTAGAGTAATAAGTGGTTGTCCCTTGGGGGACATTTAGTTTTAATTAAGGTGGTCCCGAAGAGTCAACCAATTTATTGGTTGGCTCTTGCTCAATTTCTTATTTCTGTTCTTCAAACTATCTGTAAAATGTGTTTCGATTTCCTATGGTCTGGAAAAAATCACAAAAGGAAGTATCATTTAAGCAGATGGTAGTCTATTGCTAGACCCAAAAAATATGGAGGCTGGGGGCTTCGTAATATTTTCCTTTTCTATAGATTCTGGCCTCAAACACTTTATTGAGAGCTCTGATGAAACAGGGAATATGGAAAAGCGTACTCAAGGATAAGTAATTTCTGCATATATCAGTTTTGACTTGGCTCCAATTGACGAAACTAGTTCATACTTTTGGATCACAGACGTGGAAAAATATTCGAAATACTTTTCCAATTATACTTCAGTGGATGGCTTGGAAACTGAGATCTGGACACTTGATTTTAGTCATAAAGGATGTGATCTTATGCCAGTGACAAGACGCCATACTATAGTAGGAATTGGTTAGTCGTCTAAATAAAAGGGAAATCCACCTCTTATATCAAGCGAGCCGACAGAGGAATGGGAGCGTGACAGGTACAAGTTGGATCAATAGCACTGATTTGGGGCTAGAAGAATGGATAGCTGAGGAATGGGATCGCTACAGGAAATAGTTGATTGATTCGGGAGTTCCATTAGTTGACAAACAAGATGAGATGATTTGGACTGGAGTTGACAAGTCTGGTTATATCATAGTCAAGAATTTTTATGAAGATTTATCAAAATCTCTGTGGAATTACAATATCGTGGGATGGAGGAGAAAGATTTGGAAGTGGGAGTGCCCACTGAAGATTTGGAAGTGGGAGTGCCCATTGAATATAAATCTATTTGTATGGACATTAGCAGAAAACAAAATTTTATCTTGGAAAAATCTTCAAAAGAAAGGAAGGAAGGGGCCATGTATTTGTAATTTGTGTAAAAAGAATAAAGAATCTACAAAACATCTTTTTATAAACTGCTCCTTCACCCAATCGGTATGGGAGGAAATAAAAAAGGATTTGAACTTAGATTATGGATGGAATGGAAATACAATGATAGAATCCTTCCAAAATTGGACTATTCAGAACTCCAATATGTCTGCACTTCCAACATACATCTGTTGGTACATTTGGATTGATAGGAATAAGTCTATCTTTGATGAAATGCTTCCCTCACTGCAAAGAATTGTTTATTTAGCAAGGAGTTCTATGGGTATAAAAATGAAACCACATAAAGGCAATACTCCTCGGAATATTGTTTTTACCTTTCCTGTAGATAAAACTCTAGCATGGTTTGATGGTGCTGCACAACAAAATGGTCTTCTAAGTGGTGTTGGAGGTGTCATAAAGATAGACGATCTTAGAGAATACAGATGGATACTAAATTGTGGGAATGGAACAAATACCAGAGCTGAAGTTATGGGAGTATGGGCTACTGTAACTATTGCAGTTAGACTACCAGTATCTGATTTACATATATTAGGTGACACCAAGATAGTCATTGATTGAATCAATAGGAAAGGTGTTCTCAGGGTGGAAAATCTGGATGCGTGGAAGGAAAGAATAGAATAAATTTGCCTACTTTTTAGATCTATATCTTTTGCGCACATATTCAGGGAGGTGAACAAACAAGTGGATTTCCAATCAAAAAAGGCTCTCCATAGTTGCCAAGGGAGAATAGCATACAACCTTTGGGTGGATGGCCATGAGGGCTCAACAAAGTTCATAAATCTGTAGTTTTTTCTTGCTGTCTCTCTTTTGTCTCTGGGAATTTTATAAGGAAAGCTCTAGTTTTTTATTTTGTTTTTCTCCTCTTGGAGAGAGGATCTTTTTCAAAGACATCTAGACTTTTTTTTCTATTGTGACAAATATTATAGGCTAGTCAACTTTTTGGTCATTAGAACTACTCTTTTATGGACTTTTATTCTATGTTTTTTGACTGGACAGAGAGGACTTTATGCCACGTCAGCGTAGAAAGACTTATGTAAAAATATTATATTATTTTTAATAAAATGTGAAATATTTTTTTGAACAAAAAAAGAAGAAGCAAAAAGTGGTTGATATAACTTAATACTTTGAGTAAAAAGTATTAATATTTTACTTCATGTATTAATAATTTATATCAATCATTTTTTACTTATTTATTAATTAATTAATAAATCACTTTACACATTAATCTATTAATGTTATGTATTAGTATTTTATTTTATACTAAATACGTTAATGTAATAATTCATTAATACATAAATTAACTTCTAATTGATTAATACTTTAATATTTTAATTAGAACATTAATACATTCATTTTTTTTGTTAGCTAAATATCCCTGACTTGTGGGATTGGCTTGTGGCTGAGATGCCATGACCGAGGGGAATCTAAGCCGTCAAAATCACCCAGGGATCGCACTCGGCCTGGACCGCACCAACCCTTAACATGGATGGATTTGAGGTGTCCCCAGGGTTTCAAACCAATGACTTTCACTAACGGAGTGTCTTAACAACACACTCTCTCATTGACTTCTCTAGACCTCGGGGACATTAATACATTAATTTATACATTAATTTATACATTAATACTATAAATTAATTAATATATTAATTATGAATTATTACATTAATTATGAATTAATACATTAATGATTTATTATTTATTATTCCTCCTCACAACAAGTCAATCGTCAACTAGAAACAACCATATTTAAGTAAAAAATGGTTGATATACATCGATCGACACCATTAATTTTAAAAGGTCGAAAATGGCATTGATTGGCTTATATCAACCACTTTTTACTTAAATGTGGTTATTGCTAGTTTATAAGCTATGTAAATGTGTAGGTTTGTGCACTTGAAATAAAAGTATGGATTTATGAATATGATGGATGAATGAAGGAGAATTTATATTCCTGTATGATGGCCAATTCCATTCTAGTTAACTCCCATTGATTGCATGTATAAGTAGGCCTGTGGCCATTAAATCTATGAATTTGGCATGAGTTGCTTGTGTGCTAGGAATGGATTTTAGAGGAACCCAAAAGGATTGTAGAGTCGACGGAGATAGGCATAGTCTTGTATAAACCTTCTTGGGAAAATCGGATCTGGATATAGAATCGTAACCCAAAGGAATTTTGAAGTTGGTGACGTCATGGTGATGTGGAGCCACGTGTCGGTGATGTGGCGATAACAACGTGTACTTCCACGGTGGAATTTTACCTGTGGCATATTACATGGTGGTAGGTTACAGAGGCAGACACCATAAGTTTAAGTGTGAATGGTAAATATTGATTGTTCGTCAGACATAAAGAGTAGATATCGACCATTCATCAGGAATTTTGTGTATCGGAAGATTCTAGTGGTGCAACATAATGTTAAGATTAAAGGCTCGATTTTGCAGTCCAGTTGGAATGTAGTTTTCAGGAAATCCTATGAGGCTTAGTAGTGTTAAACTCCAATGGAACAGGTTCAAAGGTGCAAGTCTGAAAGCATTGCAAAAAGTGAACCTCCCAAATGTGTTGCGGGGATATGAGTCCGATCGAGTTAACCATCATGCATATTTGAGCCTGAAATGGATAAGCGCTATCAGATTGAACAAATATCAGTCATCATATTTGTTGGAGTCATGTAAATTAATTAAATATTGTGCAATTTGGTAGCCCACTTGGATTTGGATCACTGATCAACAGGCTTGTTAGTTGTTCAATCTATCAGATGAGCATGTTGTCCTGGAAGGGTCAAGTGTGGAAGGAGAATGCCACATCAAAAAATGGTTATGATAGCAGTACATCATCTAAGTTTTAGGTGGAGGTATGTCATTAATTACACGTTAGAAAAGGGCATATGAATGCATGAAGGCCACATGGTAGTCAGGTACAGGTGGGACCCACATATTCCATTGGTAATATTTGAAAGGAATAGATCAAGAATCAAGAGTTCATCTCAACTGTTCCTCGATGGATTCAATGAATGTGGATTGTTTGATCTATTGGGAGTTGGGTTTTGGGGAGATCCTATAGTGGTGTAAATCGAGGAGCTCGATAATGTTGTGGGATTCAGACCACAGAAACCCATAGATCTATCTTGTGTGAGACTGTGTTGTGTGCTCTGCGCGCAGTGTTGCCTTCTGGTTTACTAGGAGAGACGATAGTTTTAGAGGGTTTTGTTGGAAATCCATTGAGATCCGAACCTGGGTCAGCCCAAGAGTATAAAGAAAGATCTAAGCTAAAAAATGGTAATGTTTCTAACTGGAACTGCATAGGATTGAGTGGACGGGATCCCTGGAAGAAACACGTGGAGAATGGAAGTATAGAAGGAGATCTCTAGGCCATGGAATCCAATGAAGGTGGAGATTGAAATATGGTTGAAAACAAAGGAACTTGAGTTTTCTCATAAGAACAACATAAATCCTAAGTTAACAATGCACAAATATCTGGACAAATACATGTTTAGCGATTTGCATGAGGTATTTTTTTGTGATTTACCACATTTGTTGCAGGAGTGCTTATTGAGGTTAAAATGCAACCACCCAAAAAATCAAATAAGACAACTGAAGTGGAATATTGTGGAGATCGTGCAATTAAAAGAAGTTAATAACAAATTCACATGCATAGTAGATTTTTGGTTAGACAATATTTATCACTAGATTTGTAGTAGATACCGCAAAGTCCTACAATGTAGCAGAGCAGGATTTTCTAAAAGGACCCAAAGGTAGGTATATTAGATCAATGTATACTTCAATTAAGATTTTATTGTATAAAAATGGTGTGATGGCCATTGAATTAGACTACTAAAATTCCCTGCATGCATGGGGGAAGGGGGGAATCACTGACAAGAGGTGGAAAAATGGAGGAAGATATGGATAAGGGAAAGAAGAAGGAGGCCATGGACCCAATCAAGATGTAGTAAGACTAGATAAAATAGATAATGAAAACAACTGGAAATATGCATAGTGGAGCACCCTACCAATATAAGATGAATAATAAGAAGAGATCTATAGCTGATAGAGAGGGCTTGGAAAGTGAGGAGGAAAAGGTAGAGGATCTATAAAAAAGGCAGGAACAAATATTGCATGCAACATATGAAAGGAAAACATGAGGTACAAAGGCAGGAAAAAAAGCTATAACTCCAATCCATATCATCGTAAGTGTGGAACCTACAACCCCATGTGCGACTAACACACCATAATGAAGACCAACATTTAGACAATCGAATTTTAGTGGAAGAAAGCAACAAGAAACACATCCAAGGAAGGAGCAACAACTGGAGGAGACAATTCAGGAAGTAACAGTCAAATATATACACTGCGCAAAGGTAGTAGTTAAATGTAGTTCAAAATGGTAGGAAATGATCCCACGATCAAGCTACTAGAATTTCGGGGAGAGGCATTATAAGACCCTAAAAATCACTTATTCATATGTGAGAAGATATTGGAAGAAAAGTAGATCACAGATGAGGATACAAAACTCACGCAAATAACTATCATGCTAAGAGACCGCACACTAGACTGGTACATGAGTCTAGATGTAAATAGTTCACCATGAGTAACAAGGACTATTACAGATGTGAAAAAACTACTGATAAACGAATTTCAAAAGCCCAACTCAGAATATCAGTAGATGAGTGAAATGATTGAAATCAAGAAAAAACTAGGTGATTTTATTTGGGATATTGACCAAAGGTTTACGCGTCTAAAAGGTAATTTGAAATATGCCATGACTGACATGCAACATAGACATATATTTGTGAATTCACTGCTACCACACTTGAAATACCCATTAAGACAAAAAAAGTTTCAAACTCAGGCAGAGGATTTGCAAGCAGCCTTATAGCTGGAAGAAAACCAATATCAATAGATAGATACAAAAATAGAGGAGCCGAAGGAGGATATGAAGAACCTAACATTTCAACTTAACCAAAATAAGGGTAAAGAGAAAAGAGAAACTATTTGGTGTACCACATGAAGGACAGAAGGACACCATAAGAACAAATGTCCAATAGGAGTATCAAACCCTTTTCCAATAGGACCATGGTGCGATATTTGTAAAATGCATGGGCATGATCCATATCACTTTCCAAAGATGCATAAATATAAGACAGTACCCAAAAGTTCATATTGCAATTTTAGAAAGTCAGTGGGTCACGATGATAAGGATTGTAGGATGATGGAGCTGATGAGAGAAATAACTTCATATACTTATATGGTGCAAGAAGAGATGATGATAGGACAAGATGCACTTCAGTTCAACTAGGTACCATCACCATACAATAATGCACAACAACAATATAAAAATGCGTACCCACAATATAACAATGCACAACCATAGTATAACCCCATGCAGTATAACCAAGTACCTCAGTACAACACACCACGAGGATATCGAGGTGGATACAGAGGTGGAGCTCAAGGTAGAGGAGGATTTGGACAAGGAAGAGGTCCAATACTTTGCCACAACTTCCAACATCTAGGAAATTATGTAAGGGAATGTCCACTTCCACCAGTGACATGTATGTGTTGTCGCGCAACACACCATGATATAGAATATTGTCCGACACTCTTGGGAAAGATCCAAGAAAAACGGAATCAGAACAACCAAAATGTCTAGTGGATTTCTACATAAGCTAGGGATGATGGGAGAAACAACAATATAGTCACTTGAGGATGATCCAAGACAGGAACTAACATAGTAAAACAAGATCCAATGCAACACCAATGGCCACAGAAGCAGTTTGATGCATGAAAAGAAAAGGAAAAATTCAAGGCCAAACATGAGTTTCTCAAGTAGAATGTTGTTTCTACATCAGTCACGCAACAAACTTAGAACTTACCAATGTACGAATTTCCCTCCTCAATGGACCATACCAGTGAAGCACAACCTTTAGATCAAGTAAGTAACATAAACATTTTTATGCAATCCTATGTTAAGTTATTGAAGGATCCATCATTTGTTAATATTTTACAAAATATGCTAGAAAAATCTAACACATAGGAGGGAGGGAAGTTAGAATAGAAAACAGTCAATCATCTCCATACAAGAAGAAGGAAAAGCAGAGAATTTATATCGAATGCCAACATTAGGGATTTTAATATGGGTGATATCATACTCAATCTAGGCTCTGAAGTAAATGTTTTACCTAAGAAGACATGGAAGTATATGGGAGAACCCACACTAGGCTATTCACTCGTCTATTTGAAATTATAAAATCAACATAGAGTGCTACCAATTGGAAGGCTTAAAGGTGTGATAGTTGATTTGGATGGAGTGCGCACTATGGAATATTTTGAAGTAATAGAGATAGTAGATGGCATGATATAGATTTTATGAACAGAGAAAAATGACTACAGATTACTAACAGGTTCTTAACACAAAATAA
>ML819552.1:92403-122320 GCA_009831015.1 Picea engelmannii
TGGGGTCTCCAACTTCTCATGGCCATAACTCTCTAACCATGAGGAGTTATGTGACGTTCCACATACCATCGAAAATGGAATGACAAGCACTATCCATCTAGGATAGTTTACCTGAAAAATTCATTTTCTTTCATCTCATTATTCCACAATTAAGCATGGGTTCTCTTACTTCGTAAAGCATCTTCCTATGAGGGCTTTCACCATAAGGGGACCACTTTGGAGTTCATCCATATTTACTTCTTATCAACCATGATAAGAAAATAATGAGTCATATTTACATCAAACAATCTTGGGTCCATTACCCAAACCTTTGTGCTGCGGGGATTTCTTTAAGGTTGACATCAATGATAACCAACCTTAATCAACATATTTTTATGTTCATAATATTGCCTTCCCTTTAAAATTTCGTTTTCCTCAAAGCACCGGCAACGACAGGTGTAACTGGTAAAAATGTTCTGATTCCCATGTTGTATCTTCTTCTGGAAGTTTTTTCCATTTAATAAGATATTCCTTGATTACGCGAGATCACAACTCTTTTTCTCTAGTGGTAATTATGGCTTCTAGTTCTAAAATGATTCTTCCTTCTTCATCCAACATAGGGATCATTGTTTGCACCTTTTGGTGTTGCCCTAAAACTTTTTTTAGATACGATACATGAAAAACGTTGTGGATACAACTTATATATGGTAATTCCAACCCATAAGCTACGTGACTAATTTTTTTGTTAATTTGATATGGTCCATAGAAATTCGGAGACAATTTATTTTTTCCTTGGTGTTTTAGAGATAATTGTTTGTAGGGTTGAAGTCTTACAAATACCCATTCTCCAACTTAAAATTCTCTTTATGTTCGGTGTTGGTCAACGTGTTGCTTCATTCTGTTTCTTATTGTTTCTAAGTTTTCCTTAAGTATTTGAACAACGTTTTGATTTTCATCTAAATGATATTTTACTGATGCAAATTTTGTTTGATTTGTGGCTAACTCTTTCCAAGATGGGGATTGATATCCATAAAGAGCTTTAAATGGTGTCATTTTATCCGATGTGTGATATGTGGAGTTATACCACCATTCAACGAGGTGTAACCATTGAAGCCATTTATTTTTCTTATCAGTGATGAAGCAACAAAGGTAGGTTTCTAAGAATTTGTTGACAATTTATGTTTGACCATCTGTTTGAGGATGGCAATCTTAACTCATATTAAGAGATGTTCCAATTTGTTTGCAAAACTCCCTCCAAAATTTCCCTTTAAACTTGGCATGTCTATCACTGACAATGACCTTGGGAAAACCATGTAATTTATAAATGTTTTTACAAAATACTTCAACTATTTGTTTTACGAAGTCTATTTTTCTTACTCCCATAAAATTTGCATACTTGGTTAGTCTCTCTAGTATCACTAAGATTTTATCTTTCCCTTCTGATTTGGGTAATCCTTCAATGAAATCCATTGAAATTTCTTCCCATTTTTGGTTAGGAATATGTAACAGATGGACTACCCCGGGTGTTAATATATTTTCACTCTTGTTTCTTTGACAAATGTCACATTCTTCTACATTTTTTTGAATATCTACATGCATCCCTTTCCAAAACTATGATTGACGGGAATTATAATATGTTTTGAAAAATCCGACATGACCCATGGCCAGACAATCATGGGCTTCTTGAAGTAACTTGGTTTTAAATTTTGAATTGGTATTAAAATAAATTATTCCCTTATACCATAAGATGCCATTATTCCATTCAAACTTGGGGTATTGGGTTAAATCATTGATTATGGAACATGTCTCTGCATTTTTTGCATATTCAGTTCAGATTTCGTTCAACCATTTTGGAATTGCTATTGATACTGCAAAAACTTGTTCTTATTCATATTTCCATGAGAGGGCATCAACCACTATGTTATATTTCCCTCATTTATGTAATATATCCATATCAAATGTTGCAATTTTCTCTATCCATTTCTATTTTTCGGTAGTCAATGTTTTTTGTTGTAACAAATATTGTTGGCTATTATGATTCGTACATATCAAGAAATTTATTCCCAAGATATATTGTCACCATTTTGTTAATGCATGCATGATTGCGAGCATTTCCTTATTGTATGTGGACTATAAGCATTCTTTTTTGTTTAGTTTCCTGATTTCAAATTCTATTGGGTGTACATCTTGCATCAAGACTACTCTGATCCCAAAACCTGAGGCATCACATTCGATTATGAAAGGTTTCGAAAAGTCATGTGAAGCTAACACGATGGTTGTGGGCATAATTTTCTTTAAATTTTCAAAACATTTTTCATATTCTTCATTCCACTAAAAGGAGTTTTTCATTAGGAGATTTGGGGGGTAGTTGGATGAGCATAGTTTTTGACGAATCTTCGATAATATCTTTCCAAGCCTAAAAATCCTCTTAACTTAGATATACTCTTTGGCCTGAGCCATTCTATAATTGCTTTGATTTTATTTGGGTCTACCTTGAATCCATTATTGGATATAATGTGACCGAGATAATCTACTTCCTCCTTGCCAAATGTACATTTTGACATTTTTGCATAGAATTAATTTTTTTTAGAATAGATAATACTTGTCCCAAATGATTGATGTGTTCCCTCCATGTTTTGTTGTACACTAGAATGTCGTCAAAGAAGACTAAGACACATTTTCTTAGGTGTGGATGAAATAGTTCATTCATAGTTGCTTGGAAGGTAGCAGGGGAATTAGTTAGCCCAAAAGGGATCACCTTGAATTCATAGTGCCTTTCGTGAGTCTGGAATGCGACCTTGGGTACATCTTATAATATTACTCTAATTTGGTAATATCCTGATCTCAAATCAAGTTTTGAAAAAAAATTGGCTCCATGAAGTTCATCCAACATTTAGACGTTGAAAGGAATGGGAAATTTATTCTTGATTGTTATCTTGTTAAGCCCATGATATTCTATGCATAATATGAAGGAACCGTATTTATTTTGTACTAATACAACTAGGGCTGCATATGGGCTTCTACTTTTTGTGATGACACCACATTTTAAAAATTCTTGGACTAATCTTTCTATTTTTGTTTTATGATGATGGGGGTATCTGTATGGTCTAACCTTGACTGGACTTGATCCTAGTTTAACTTCAATTATATGTTCAATTATTCTTTGTGGTGGTAATTCCATGAGGAGGTCTTGAAATACCTTCTTGTGTTTTCGAATTAGATCTTGGATTTATGAGTTTCTAAAGTCTTGTTATGATTCTTGTATTTCCATTTGGTGGCATTGGATAAAATAGGTAGTTGCTTCTTTCGGGATCAACTTTTCCATCTGTTGGGATGATACAACTTGTGTTTGGGGAGGTTGAAAACCATATAATTATATGTTTTCCCTTTCCCTTTTAATTTGATTAAATTCTCTTGATGATTGAATGAGTATGTGCCTAAATTTTGCAGCCATTGGACTCCTAAAACCATGTCTACTTCTCGGGGTATGGTGTAAAATTCAGATTAAAAATTGAAATCTTGAATTTGGAGTTTCACCTTATGGCGTTTTCCTAAATTTTTTATTTTCTTACAATCTGCAACCATTACCTTCATGTATGGAACTAGATATACAACCATTTCCTAATTTGAGGTTCCTTGCAACATTGACATCGAGAAAGTTGTGGGTACTTCCTGTGTCAATTGATACTGTGACATTATCTTTTTTTTATGTGTCCTTTTAATTTGAGAGTTTGAGGTTGGCTAATGCCTATGATGGCTGCTAATAATATTATTGGTGTGTCATTACCCATGATATTTGACATGTCATTTTGGTTGTTTTCCATTTCTTCAGTTATTGATTCTTGTGAATCTGATTCATTGTTATTTTCTTCTTCACAAGTATATAATTTTTTTGAATTTTATTCTATGCAACACATGTGTCTTGGGTCCCATTTTTCTCCACAATATTTACATTTTCCTTATCTTGTTATTTGGTTATCCAAAATTATTATTTTATATTCTCATAGGTTGGTGGTATATATTTGTCGGTTTCTGTGTTTTCATTCTGGGGTATGTTCCTTCTTGAATAAAACTTGTCGAATCTTGATTGGCCTTCTAGTTTTTCTTCTACTACTTTTTCCATGCATCTTGTTATTTCAATAGTTTTGACCTCATGAAATTTTAACTCGTCTTGGATATGTGGCTTGAGACCACCTATGTAAGAATGGAGTAATTGATTATCAGATAATCCAAATACTCGGGTGGCAAGGGCTTCCCATTGGTGTGTAAATTTGTCTACGCTACCTTTTTGTTGTAACTTGATGAGTTTTGAGAAAAATTCTTGCTCCGAAATTTCGTGGAATATTTAAAAAAAATTGTTTTTGAATGAGTTCCAAGTGTATGACTGGATTCTTCCTTTCCACCATAGGTACCAATTGTATGCAATTCCTTCGAGGTACATGGATGCATATTTCACCTTTTCTTCATCAGTTGTAATATTATATATATGGAAATATTCTGATAGTTCAATTTTGGCTTTGGGAGGATAAATTACTAAGGTTTTATGTTGTGATATAGGTTGGGAATTTGAATTGTAGGGAGGTGGTGGTGGTGGTGGTGGTGATGTGTTAGAACTGCTTGAGTCACTTGACTATGGTTGGGTGGCTTGTTGGTTCCCTTGGCCTTTAAATAAATTTAAAAGCCCATTAATATTTTCTTCCTGATGTTGTGTCATCACAACCAGGCTTTGTTTCAAATCGTCATTTATTTCTCGTTTAAAGTTTCCCAAACCTCGTTGTAGGTTAACCCTAAGTTCTTGAAAAATATCATCTTTAAGATCTTGTTTTAGATTATCCATGCCTTTTCGTAATTCGATTCTGACTTCTGTTGAAATTTTTTATTTAATATTATGGGTCAACTCTTGTTTGAGTGCCTCATTACTAATCCTTATTTCCTCTCTCAACTCCTCGTTATTTTTTTGTAATGATTTTTTGAGTAATTGACGGGCATTTTTGCATTCTTGGTCTATTTTTTCGATTTGTTTTTTTAATTATGACATTTTTCTAGTATTTGGGGGTGAATACTTTCTTGAAATTTTGACTCGATTAGGATGCCCCTAAATAGTCAATATATTAACATAGATTTTAAAGTATTTTAATAACTTAATTTGACTTTAAAAAAAATAACAAAAATCTAAAAAATTAATAATTTATAAATTAATTTTTTATATATATAAAAAGTGGCTTCTTTTTTAAAACATATGACCATACGTATGTTTTAATAACTGGTGGGAACAAGCTGACCTGTAGTGGATTGGCAGGAAATGTATCAGGGGTTGTCGGGAAAATTATGTCAGCAGGTGTGGTTGGGGCAGACAGACAGGGGTTGACGAGGTGGTGTGATGTAGCCTGTGATGGGTATGTTGTGTTAGTGGGGGTCATGTGGGGGGTTGGGGGAATGTGGGAGTGGAGGAAAGATCGAGGGGGGATTGCGAGGGAGTCTGTTGGGTGGGACATGCCACAAGATAGGTCTGCGGGAAGGACGTCTAGGTCAAGAAGAGTGGAGGGGTGCGAAAATTTTACGGGGAGTATGGTCGAGAGTATAAGCAGGGGGATGGGGACGAAAGGGGTGGAGGGATAGGTGTGTGGCATATATGGAGTATGGTTGGCAGAGGACATGATGGAATTAAGGGGGTTGAGTTTGAATGTGTTAGGTCTGCAATGGGGCTATGGGGTTTACAAGGGAAGGAGTTACGAGTGTTATGGGGGAACGAGGGTTAGAAAACACAGGAAGGGGTTACGGGGGTTAGAAATAGAAACAAGAACGTGGGGATAGGGTGATGTTTACATAAGGGAGAGGGATGGGTTTGAGTCAGGGAATTGAAATGGAAACAAGGTCAAGGACAGTGAACTGACGATGGATGTAGAACGAAGCTCTGATACCAATGTAACAATAAACCTGTTATTTAATGGAAGAAAAAATATTATGAATAGATATTGACTTGATAAAAGATTAAAGATGATTACAATTAATAAATGAGGGCTCGCTTATAAACCCATGAAGGGGAGCCCATAACCAATAGCCATCTCTTTTCAGTATTAGTAATTATCATTTATTAATTATCATTTAATTATTATATTATTAATATCTTATTTTATCTGTATTTTTATGTTCATAACAATTGAACACTTAGAGAAGTGCAAGGCATCGTGGGGGATGACACCACCAGAGGAATGTCCTCATCAATTTATCCATACATTGGAAGGAATTCCAGGGAACTAGTATATAGACTAGGATATGCACAAAGGTACTACAGAGTGGACAAGCTTACAAAAAAATTTCGTAGTAACCTTCTCATTTGAACATGAGAACCCCAACATGGATTCAACACTTAATATGATATAGGGAATGATATTTACTAATGAAATCAGAGTTGAAATCATGAAAAAATATCAACAACAAAACAGACAGATAGTTAAAGAGTTACTCTCATGCTATCATGTGGAAGAGGAAGCACCATATGAGGATGATTCATGCAACATTCATATTAAAAAAATTGAAGGAGAAAGAGAGGTGGAAGCTCCATATTTGGAATCATAAGTATTTGTTGCACCAATCAAAGTTAAGAAATTCAACATTGGGACAAATAAAACTCCTAAAATGGGAAGTATTGGAGATTATTGGGATGAGAAAACAATAGAAAGAATAATAGAGTTATTGTGCAAATACAGTGACCTACTTCCAACAAACTTTACAGAGATGAAATACATACCTAGGGAGCTAGGTGGAGACCTTACAGAATGAATCCAGTATATAAGCAAAAAGTGAAAGAAAAAATTGATAGAATGTTGGAAGCTGGTATCATAGAACCAGTAGAGGAATATGAAAGGATAAGTCCTATGGTAGTCCAAGAAAAGAAACAAGGGGGCATAAATATTTTTGTATATCTAAGGAAAATTAATGATTCTTTCTTACATCACACTTTCCCTACAACTTTCACAGATGAAGTCTTAGAAAATGTGGGAGGACAGGAAGCATATTCATTTACAGATGGATTCTCAGGTTACCATCAGATTAAAATAGCTCCACATGATAGGTATAAGACTAATTTTTCTATAGAATGGGGATCCTACCAATATACAGTCATGCCATTTGGGATGAAGAATGCACCAACCATATTTTCAAGAGTATTCATAGTTGTTTTTAATGAATTCATACATCAGTTTCTAGAAGTATATCTGGATGAATTGATTGTATATAGTCTATTAAAATACCATGTAGAAGTGTTAAGACTCATGTTGGAAATATGCATGCAATTTCAAATCTCATTGAACATCAAGAAATGAATTTTTGGGACACCTTTTTTAATATTATTGGGACATATAGTGTGTAAACAAGGTTTACTAGTAGATCGTGCTAAGTTTGCAGTCATTGTGAATTTACCACCACCAAAATCAATGTGCCTATTGACAGAAACACTAGGACATACAGGATATTACAAGAAATTTATAAAGGGGTATGCGCAACTTACTGCACCAATGGAAAAACTATTAAATAAGGACACCAAATTTTAGTGGAATGATGACTATCAACAAGGATTGGACACCTTAAAACATCTATCCTAGTATTCTTAGATTGGGAGAAGACATTTCATGTGCATGTAGATGCATCAGACATAACACTTGGAGAAATTATGGCACATCCAAGAGCAGGGGACTTAGACCATCCTATAACCTTTGCAAGTAGAAAATTGTTAGAATCGGACCAGAATTACAACACCACATAAAGAGAAGGCCTAGCCATGGTATATGTACTTGAAACATTTAGGAACTACTTACTGGGTATACAATTTAAGATGTTCACAAACCATTCTTCCCTCAAATATCTAGTCAACAAGCTAGTGTTGGGAGGGGAGGATCTGTAGATTGTTATTGTTATTCCAAGAATTTGATTTCAAAGTAATAGTTAAACCAGGGAAGTTGAATGCAGGACTTGATCACCTATCAAGGGTAACTAATGGAGAATAACCTACTAACTTGGAAGACAACTTCCTTGATGCGCAACAATTTTTAGTACAGGTAGCTGATGAATACTTTGTTGATATTGTTGAATACCTAAGTACATGGATTGTGCCACAAGAGTTTAGCACTATGCATAAGAAAAATATGGTAGTCAGAGCTGCAGACTAT
Source organism: Picea engelmannii (assembly GCA_009831015.1). Classification (NCBI taxonomy): domain Eukaryota; kingdom Viridiplantae; phylum Streptophyta; class Pinopsida; order Pinales; family Pinaceae; genus Picea; species Picea engelmannii. Next base: position 100,551 of record ML819552.1, read on the forward strand.
CAACTTATTGCAAGACATTTATACAAGATGGGCACAGATATCATTCTGAGAAGGTGTGTATTGTAACATGAAAGAACCTGAATTTTGGCAGAAGCTCATGAGGGAATAGATGGAGGACACTATGTAGGAAAATATACCACAAAAAAGGTATTTCACATAAGATTATGGTGGCCAACAGTCCATAAATATGCCAAGGAATATTTCCATAAATGTGATGTCTATCATAGGGTTATAAAACCCAACAGAAGGGATGAGACTCCTATAAGACCACAAGTGAATTTGTGGGTATTTGAAAAATGGCCAATAGACTTTGTGGGACCTATTAATCCAGCAACAAGAATATCAGGTGCCAGATATATCATTATTGCGACTGAATACTTAACAATATGGGAAGAAGCAACACAAATCAAAGACTGTAGCATAGAGACAACAACACACTTCTTGTTTGAGCAAGTGATCACTTGATCCAAGATCTTTTCATCGATGTGAATTATAAACAATTTTATTAAATGCGCATAAATTAAAGTGCACCATAAAGAAGGAAAAGGTCAATAATGAAGAGACATAAGCATCAAATATGAACACATAAAACTTGATAACAAAGTTTGTCCCTGGTGGACTATGTCTCTAGGTCCTTCTCTCAAATGGATAGGAATTTTTATTAACTCAACAAAATAATTTGGAAAAATACATAAGTATAACTCATTCTAGAGTTAAGCTGTAGAATATTTTCTCAGATAAAAAAAAAATAGCACCACTGAATTCGTGGCCTCAAATTACCCAAAAATGATTTTCTCCATGCCTTGATATGAGTTTGGCACTTCCTAGCCCCTAATGAAATTCACCTCATTTCACGTACCTGCACTTGCAATTAATTCATGGGAATATGTCTCAAAAAACGCTCCTTGTTCATACGGTCGCGCCCTGGTTTGACCCCCATACCTGATGAAAAGAAAACACTTAAGTAAATAAGGGGGTGGAATTTACAAAGGCACATCCAAGCCCAAATAGTTGGCAGACTTGGCAAAGGCGAAGGTGATAGGGTAGATCCCAAGGTCGAACCTGTGGACCTCTCGTTTTTGGCATGTGGTTGAAAGAGTAGAGAAAGGGGGGGATTTCAGCCAGGAAGGCGAAGGGACTGTGTGTAAATTTCTCAGAATGTCCTTATGAATTAATACAGTAGTACAATGATTTTGACAGTCGAGATTCATCATGGTGTATTCTTTAGTGTGTTTTCCTCCAATTCACATTCGTTTCACTTCTGTTATTTCTTCTAAGAATAGCTAAGAGTACATGACTGGAATTCATCCTTGATAGATGCTCCTTTCATATGGTTAATGTAGTTGTCCTGTTTAACGATTACATGTCCAGAATTCACTCTCTGTTAAGTGTATGTTCATTGTAGTTAGCCTTATGTTATTTCTTCTAAAGTTACAATTGAGAATCCATGTTTGTTTGATGCTCTCATTTGTAATGGGATTTTCTCTTTTCTATCTTTCCATCATCTAAATACTATTTATTGCTGAAGGATATGCTTACTTTTCCTCCATTCCCTCAGGAGTACATTAGCTATATTAATATTCATAGTATATCTCAAGATTTGACCCCATTTCCTAATTCTTTATTCCTCTCATTTGTCCTACCAACCCTTTTAAAAACCTAAAAAAAAATTGTCTTATTGCAGAATATGACCTATGTGTTCTCATTTACAAATATTTTTTATTATTTTTAGTCATTACATGTTTGAGAGATCCCTCTCTAGTTGGAAAGGTCTGAATCCAACCTAAAGTTGTTTTGTAGGTTACCTTGGAATTTCTTTGATGCAACCCAAAGAAATTATCGAGTGCTAACATGGATAACACCTTCCCACTGAGAGATTTTTGGACCAACAAAATATTTCATCAATCAAAAGATAAGTGAGGTAATATTTCCCTCACCTTGTCCTTCTCAATCCACTTTTCCTTTCTTGGATGTGTACCATTTAATCCCACTCGAAGATAATCAACATCACCCCTGTGTGAAGTCCTCGTACTTTTTTCTAAGATGGTATATTCCTTCAAATAATCCAAGTACTCAGGAGAAAACTCATCAACTAAAGGTATTGAAACTTCCTCATCTTGATCCATGATCATGGGAGGCTAAAAAAATTTCATTTTTTCCACATTTACAACTGAATAAATATGCATATAAGGTGGAAGATCTAGACGAAAATCATTGGTACCACTTTTCTCCAAAATAGTGAAGGTTCCATATCGGATGGGCTTGAGTTTCTTGACTTCACCCTTCAATATCTCATTGTTGATGTGAAGCCATACCTGGTCTCCAACCTGGAACTGATGATCAACCCTGTGTTTTCCATGCTGAGATTTATATTGTGCTTGAATTTTCTCCAATTGTTCCTTGAATGCTTGATGTATCTGCTAGATCCTCTTAATGAACTTGCGGGATCTGTCTTCATTTCTTTCTTCATTTGAATCGACATATATCCCATACATCAAGTCCAAAGGAACCTTAGGAAAATACCCAAGACATCTCCCAAAAGGAAAAAACTGAGTGGAGGAATGTAAAGCTAATTTGTAAGCATGTTGTACATAGGGTATCTGTTCATCCCATGATTTGGGATGCTTGTTGTAGTAGCCTCGAAGAAAAAGTACCACTTTTTGGTTAACAACCTCTGTCTGTCCATTGGATTGTGGATGGAATGAAATACTCCTCTTCAACTTGGCATCCGTCATTCTCCACAATCTTGTCCAAAAATCCCCAAGGAATCAAGTATCTCAATCTGAGATAATGGATGTGGGTAACCCAAAGTGAACCCAAACATACTGAAAGAAGATATTACCAGTATGTTCAACAATGATCTGATTTTTACATGGAATTAAGATACACATCTTGTTGAACCTATTCACTACAACATATAAATAGTCATGACCCTTTTTCAACATTGTTAAACCCCCTACAAAATCCATGTAGATACTTTCCAATGGATGGGATGGAACAGGCAGTGGTGAGTATAGCCCCAATTTTCTATTAGTGGGCTTACAAGTAGAACATATCACACACCGCTTTACATATTTAGTTAAAATTGCTTTCATCTGAGGCCAGTAACAAAATCTCTGCAGATGAGACATAGTTTTTCCTACCGCAAAATGCCCAGACAAAAGAGAAGTGTGAGCTTCTCGTATTACATGGATTCGTTCACTTGTAGGAATACATAGTTTTCCAGGATGGTAGAGTATTTTTCCCTGCAAACAATAGTTCTATACCTGTGCACCATGGGTTAGCTTCTCAAATACTTCTTTAAAATATTCATCAATGACATATTGTTCCACATAGCTATCATGAGATAAAGAAGCATTATTCAAAATAATAGAAGCAACAAGACAAGGTCTAGAAATCATATTAGCTACCTTGTTACTCATACCCTTTTTGTATTTGATTACCAAATGAAATTGTTGAAGAAAACCCATACATTTGTAATGTCAAGATTGTTGTAGCTTGGTTTGTGCTTGGAGATGTTGTAAGGGTTGATGATCTGTATGTATGATTGTTTCCTTACCTAACAAGTAGTGCTTCCATTTATTTATGCTTTTAACTAATGCTTACAACTCTTTATCATATGTAATATAGTTAACAACAACTTGGTTAAAATTTTCAAAGTGGTAACATATAGGCTTACGATATTGCATCAATATTGCACCCATGGCGCACTCGCTGGCATGTGTCTTTATCTCGAAAGGTTTTTGGAGATTCGACAGTGATAATACTGGTGTGGTACTGATATTTTCCTTCAAAGTGTCGAAATATTTTTGTTTTTTTCCTCCCCACTGAAAAGTGTTATTCACACTGGTTAAGGCATGCAAAGGATCTTCTATAAATGAGAAGCTCTAAATGAATCTCCTCCAATACTAGACTGCACCTAAGAAGCTCCATATTTCAGTTACACTTTTGGGCTCAAGCCAATTTACAATTACATCAATCTTGGAAGGATCAATTGTTAACTGTCCTCCTCCTACAATATGACCTAAGTATACAAGTGCAGTCTTACCAAATTCACATTTGGATAATTTTACATACAAATTTTCCCTTTGAAAAGTATCAAATTCTTTCTTTACATGCCTTACATGTTCATCCCAAGTCCCACTAAATATAAGAATGTTGTCTAAATATACAATCATAAAATCATCTAGAAATGGCTTGAATACATCACTCATCACACGCATGAAGGTTTCTGGAGCATTACAAAGCCCAAACGACATAACTAGCCACCCTAACAATCCTTGTTTGGTTTTAAAGGAAGTTTTCCATGCATCCTATTCTGCAACCCTGATCTGATGGTATCCACTGCGCAAATCCAACTTAGTGAAATAAACAACATTCTTTAATTGATCAAGTAAATAATCTATACGAGGAAGATGATATAGATTTTTCACCGTGATTTTATTTAAGGCTCGGTAATCGACACACATTCACCATGTTCCATCATTCTTTGGAGCCATCACAATTGGATAACCACAAGGAGATGAGTTGGGCCTGATGACTCCTTGATCCAATAAGCTTTGTACTTGTTTTTTGATCTCATTCATATCTACAACTGACATCCTGTACATGCCCACATTAGGGTGAGGAGAATATTTTTGAAGATGTATTTCATGTTGGATTTACCTCTTAGGAGGTAATCCATATGGTTCCTATAAAATATCATCATACATAGAAACAATATCAATTAATTCTTTCTTATGAGAAGGATCACATCCTTGAAAAACGTTGGATGTCCCTACATCCTTTTCCCTTATGACCATGAGTACATATCTCTTATTATTGTTTATGAGTCTCTTCATTTGTCCTACACTAACAAGTGTCGTGTTTACCCTCATGTTGTGGGCTCTAACAATGTATTTCACTCCCCTTTTAGTAAGGTGATATTTGTTCTCATGACGAAAGAAGACTTTTTTTCTATCATAAAGATAAGGACTTCCCAACACTATGCCACATATATCAAGAGATACAACATCCAAATCCACTTCATCAATTAAATTTGAAGCAATAAAAAATATAACCCTACATTGCTTGGTGACATTAAGTTTTCCTTTATCACATACCCAACCAAGAGGATTAGGCTTTGGATGTGGTTTAGTTTCAAGACCCATATTTTTGACAAGTGCTTCAGATATCAAGTTTACTTGGTAACCTAGATCAAATAATGTATCTATCTTAGTGTGTTTAGATACAACTCTTATGTGAAATAATTCATTCCTCTTTCTTTCATCATCATGAGATTCATTATTGGAATTTGAACTAGCATGAAAGGAATCTTTACCTTGTACTCCAACCAATGTGATCTTTCCTTTGTCTCTTGAATTGGAACTAAGATCTTGTTGCACTGTAGCAATGGTCTTTGTCTTTCCCTTTCCACCGAATTTTTTCAGTCTCTTCTCTGGATGTAGTTTCCAACAATGTTCATCATCATGACCATTCTTATTGCAATGAGTGCAAGATGGCTTTCCTTCTTCTCTCTTTACAGTGGCATTATTTTTGTCCTTCCTTTTAAACTTCTTAAACTTCTTATGTGGGAGATTGGAAGGTTTCTTCATAAGATCTTCTTGAACATGATTTCCCCTATTCTCAAGGTGAGTGGCTTGCACACAAACTTTTTCAAGACTAGTGGGGTTAAAAAATACCAAAGTATGATGAATATAACTCTTAAGTGTGCCAATATACTTCATAAAAGTTTCATAAGAATCCAAAGGAAATGTTTAATGCAAGAGCTTTCTTCCTAAACTCTTCTGCGAAACTTTGTACAGTTTAACCTTTACTTTGTCTTAAAATTTTCCATTCCATCATTGTTTTATGTAAATAACCCAATGGATAAAATTGTTTCCTTATCGCTGATTTAAATTCTGACCATGAGGAAAGAACAGTACCACACTTAATTTTGTCCTAAAGTTTACTTTCCCAGCATATGAGAGCGGTGTCTTCCAACCGAAGAGAAGCCAATTTCACTTTAACTTCCTCTTCATCAATCTGTTGAACACAACAATACACTTCAACCTGTTGGATCCAATTATCTAGCTTTTCAGGATTAGCATCTCCATTAAACATAGGTAAAGCAAATTTTACATCAATATTTAACAATGGTTTCTTAAAAAAAAAATTATGGCTATAATTATGAGAATGATGAGAATTCTCAAAGGAAGAAGAGATAGAACTTGATGGTGAATATGGAGGCTTGGGAGGGTCTCCTCCCGCCCCTTGATTCACTGAAGAATTATCATCTGCTTGTGCTTCCTTTTTATTCTCTTTCTTCTTCAAACTCTTCTCGTAGTCTTCATACATTCGCTCGACCATTTTTGACATGCGATAAAAGACCATATGAAATTTTTTCTCTTGTTCATCACACTTTTCCTATTCAACCATTTTCTTCCTTCGAGATGCACGAACAACTTCAGGATTGAAAGTATTAAGAGTTCATTCACCTTGATTATGCTTGGCCCTAGTAAGAATTCACACTCAACAATTCAAGTCAAAGATGACTTCTCTGATACCAACATGGTCCAGGATATTTTCATCGATATGACTTATAAAGAATTGTATTAAATGAGAATAAATTAAAGTGCACTGTAAAGAAGGAAAAGCTCAATAATGAAGTGACATAAGCATCAAATATGAACACAAAAAACTTGATAATGGAGTTCGTCCATGGTTCTCTACGTCTCTGGGTCCTGCTCTCAAATGGGTAGGCCTTTTTATTAACTCAACAAAATAATTTGGCAAAATACCTAAGTATACCTCATTTTGGAGTTAAGATGCAGAAGCTTTGCTCAGATCAAAAAAAAAAAAAACCCACTAAATTTGTGGCCTCAAATTACCCAAAAATGACTGTCTCCATGCCTCGATCTCATTCTGACACTTCCATTCCCCTGAGGAAAATCACCTCAGTTTTTGTGCCTACACCTGCAATTAATTCATGGGATTTGGTTTTGAAAAGCGTGCCTTGTTTGTATGGCTGCGCCCTGCTCTGACCCTCGTACCTGGTGAAAACACAACACTTAAGTAAATAAGGGGGAGGAATTCACCAAGTCACACCCCAACCCAAACGGTTGGTGAACTTGGAAAAGGCAGAGGTCATAGGGTAGATCTCGGGGTTGAACCCACGAACCTCCCATTTTTTGCATATGGTTGAAAGGTTATATATATATGGCTTGGATTTGGTGGAGACTTTGGAAAAATCGATTAAGTTGGAAAAGCATTTGGAGGATGTGGTTAATTCTTGTGGTATCATTTATATCCTAGCCATATTTGGCAGAATCATATCAAATTTGGCATATTGGGGGTTGGTCCCAGCCAACCCTGCCATTTTTTGGAAATTCGGATGTTGGGCATCCTTATGCATTTATATACTGCCACGTGGCATCCCATGACTGGGCCACATGGAAACCTTTCATTGGCCCACATCACCACTCCTTGCATAGTCATTACCACATCATCCTACTCCGTCAGCTTCCCACGTCACCTGATAGGTGGTTGTATGGTCTACCACGTGGATGTACAAAATGGAATGTGGCACCTTTTCATTGGTCCATGAAATTTCCCAAAAATTCCAAAAATGAGTGACACGTGGTAGCCTCTGATGTTTCCATGTCACCATAATGATGTCAGCGTGACACATGTCGCCCTCTTCATGTGCCACATATATTGTACAGATAATGAAATCATCTGTATTGGTGTTGATGTCAGCAATACAGATGTTGACTCAGCCCTGCTAACTAGGCTAGGTTGCCCAAAACTTTGACTAAAAATATATTTTGATCTATAACTCTGTTTGATGAGTCATTTATGCCATTGGAAATATTGTGACATGATCTTTGTGATGATGCCAATTTCATTGAGTTTTGAGGACTTTGATTTTTTTTCCCTTTCTTTGTCTTTTGAGGCCATTATGAGCTTCTTGAGTTGCTTCTGCAAATTTTGAGTTATCCTTAGTATTATTTGGATCCTTTTTGGATCATCAATATATTTGGATGTCCAAGGATTCTAATGAGTGAAAAAGCCACTCATTTTATCAATAATACCATCAGGGCTATGACTGAGGAGTTTGAAGTATATCACCAAAAGAGTACACCATATCATCCTCAAGTAAATGGGATAGTAGAAGCTTTCAATAAGATCTTGGAAAATACTATGACTAAAATCTGCAATTTCAACAGGGATGATTGGGACTTGAAAATACCAACAATACTATGGGCATATAGGACCACATGTAATAAGTTGACAAGACATACAACATTCATATTGGTATATGGGCAACAAGTAGTAGTGCAATTAGAATTTCGAGTACTGAGTCTGTGCGTAGAAACAATTACCCATATGACAGAAAGAGGTGCAATATAGAAAAGGTTAAATCAATTAATGGAAATGGAAGAGGACTTGATTTTGGTAGGATTTCACCAGGAAGTACAGAAAGCAAGAGAAAAAGACTGGAATGACATACATATTAAGAAGAAGAGTTTTAAGGAGGGTGACCTAGTTTTTCTCTATGATAGTAAATTTTTTCAACATCTTGGTAAGTTTAGGATGCATTGTCTAGGGCCATATGAAGTAGATATTGTCACAGATGGGGGATCTATGCAGCTAAAATACTTGGGAGGAACAAAACTGAAAGGAATGATTAATAGTAGTCGACTGAAATTGTACGGGGGCAATCGAACTACTGACCCTTAAAAGGTACAACGCAATGGGAAAAGGCATGTATATAATGTACTATAGCAGAGATCCATACAAAAAATGATAAAGAAAAATAAAAAGGAGAAAAAGAGGGAAAAAGAAATACAAAAGTAGAAAAGCAAGAAAATAAAAAAATACTGGGAAATATCATGAGAAGAGACAGTGGAATCAACACGACAAAAAGAAAAAATAACCATGTGCATCATATGATTGACAGAAAGAAAAACATTGTGCATTAAGGAAAATTCATAATAGAAATGTATGACGCACATAAAAAATGCAGCGCACCGAAAAAGGGGCCAATGGTCAAAAATGTAAAAACCCATTGTTAGGGAAAAAAGGTATGAATTGGGAATTTGTTAAACTAAATGAAGCATACTCAACAAGATTCAACGCCTTAATAACAACCAAGAAAGATTCTCTGATAAGATTCAGGGAATTCATGGCACCCTCTTTATAAAGGGGAAACGCGGGTAAACAATACTTATTGTGAATTTTCCAACTCGCGAAGCTAGGGAGCATGAATAAGAGAGGTGAACAACAGAGTGAAGATATCGAAGTAGATGAAGATTATTCGAGAAATAAATAACTACCCAAGATGGCACCTCCAAAGGTTGGTGCACCAATCCAAACCACACTAAAAACACGCAACAGTCTCAGGACACCACAAGAAACTGCCAAGGAAGAATATGAAATGACACACAGAGAGGGAATTGTCGATGTCGATGCAATTCCCACATCACAAGTCGAACCAATGAGTGCTTCACTAGTCGAGGAATAATAAAAAGACCCAATTATAGCCAGGATGGAGATTGAATCACACGACAGTGCGTAGGGCCGTGAACCAGTTGGCGCAAGCAACCCACAACAACTTGCGAGGGTCAAAGTAGCCCACAGAATGAATGGTGGCGCCAGTGAGTGGACAAATTCTGTTGGGATGAGACCACAAACTATGGTATGGTCTGTGCAATAGGAGGAAGGACATGTTGAATATATCACAGGGAAGCCAGAGTTGGGTGTGAAAGACAGAGACCTAGAGGCTGGGACCTCTAGCACACCAATAAGAAGAAATGGAAAACAACCCATTACACAGTCCCCATGCAAGAATCAATTGTATTACAATTGTATTACCATGCATTCCATAGGGGGTGCAGGTTATGCCAACTCTATTGGGTTACCTGGAAAGGATGAGATACACAGACCATGATGTGGCTGACACCAACAAATTCCCAGAATTTGTGCAGCAGGTGTACAAGGAGAGCCTAGGGACAAGGCCATTTGGAGACCCAATAATACAACCAAATCAATGGGCGACAAACCTAGCAAACATAGGGATTCTAAAATTGGTAGAGATTCCCCACTTTGCCAGGGGTAAAGAGGTGAATAATTGGGTCAAGAAATTGATTGAAGTCCTCCATGGAGGAATTTTATGGTTGGAAGAACTTGTCTCTATCGACGCAGAGATGATTGCATTCATCATAGGTATTCCATCAATGGGAGAGAGTCTCGCGTAGTACCTGGATGAAAAAACTAAATAAAAGTCTCTCGTTGAAGAGATGAAGAAGACATATGGGACATAGAGAGGCATGCAAAATCATTGTCAAGAGAATTGACGACGTAGCCACCTGGATGGCCAAAAAATTGATGGCGTGCAAATTGCTATGCAAATGCTGCAAGGAGGAGATCCCTGCGGGGTAGTCACAACAACAACACAGTGTGCAAATGGAACCATGGTCAATTGGACGCCATATTTACTAAACTTGGTCCTAGATGAATGCAAGGATGCGCAAGATTTAGGAATAGAGTTCCACTACTCATGGCTCATGATCTTGATAGCCTTAATTGGATGGAAAGAGCCTCCCTACTCATATTTTTATGATAGACTAGGTCCTTTTTCGTGCAGCGTGATACACATCAATGGGAAACACTTCGGACCCATAGCAAAGAAGTGGCAATGCCAACACCTTTGCATGATATCTCATTGACATTCAGGAGAGAATAGATAACACTTGGAGGATAACTCCAGAAGTGGTCACGTAGTATCAAGGAGTAGCCAACTTTAGGGCTATGCGACACAACATATGGATCCAAGCATGTAGGGATCCAGTGAAAGAATGGCTGCAACTTCTATTCTGCATAAATGTGGAGGAGGTTGAAATGGAAATGCGAGACTGGTAGGATAACTGGAAGATCCCAATCATTACGAAGGAAATACCAAAGGGTAAGGAGGTAGAAGTAGGGTCATCCAAGACAACTGCAGGAGATAGTTCTACACCCAAAAATCCAACACAACATGATAAGCCAAGTCAAAATCTAGCACAGTATAAAAAGGGAAGCTCTCCAAAGAAGGATGCAAAGTCAGAGAAGAAAGACACTTCCCTGCCACAGGAAGTATAAGGAAGGGGGCACACAATGATGCAGGAAACCCCTTCAGAAGCCACTCCACAAGAAACAAGGCCACCCAAGTGCCCAATTATACATACAAGGGAGGCGCGCAAAAAGGCCAAGGCCCACAGACAAATCCTAGAGTATACAATCATTGAGGATGATGTTGATCTTGTCACAGAAAGAGTAAATAATTGTGCAACAGAGGAGTTTGAAGAGGCCAAAAACTAAAGAGGAAGGGTACATAATGAGTTGGTCAATATCAGGGAGGTCCTAGAGCAGATACAAGTAGTGAAAAGGAATGAAATGGGAACAACACCAATCCCCCCAACAATAGAAGTCAAGGACAAGAGTGCGCAGAATGAAGAAGACACTATCCATACCATAGCGCAAGCAAGTTCAATATTCCAAATAACATCAAAGATTTTGCATATGGACGAGGCCATAGCCCAAACACCACTCAAAGATATAACATAGGTATAGTTGGTACTAGCAAAAATACCAACAAAGGCATTATACAAACTCCAATTTAGTATCACACAGGAAATGCAGTCACGAGAAAGGACATATGTGACGGAATTGTAGGTAACAAAAAATGGAAAGGATTCCCTAGAACTGGTGGTCTAGCAGGTGAAGCTGGAAATAAAAGAGGAGAAACAATGCGCAGATAATTTAGAGCAAACGCTGAAGGAAGTCTTCACAAGAATTCCAAACAGTGCATAGAAAACCATGAGCAATGACGAAGAATAGATCCAAATCATTGGGCAAACGCTCGAGGACTACAAGAAGGATATTGAGGATATTAAAGAAAAATTAACCCCAACTACTCCCCCTGAAGTTATGGCTGAAAGGGAACATTAGGAAACCCTACAAGTAGAAATTATGGAGAAGGAAGATGAAAAGGTCACACAACTCTTTCACAAGACCAAGCAACTATGGATGACCTTGGAAGAATATGATAGGGTCCAGTAATTAGATCAATGAGAGGAGGTAATCAACACTACAATCTAGGAGCTGAAGAAAAAGAAAACTTTGATGATCATCATAGAGAGAGTGAAGGGCGCATAGGATATGAAGACCTTGTAGGCATAACTAAAGACCCTATAGTTAGAACATCTCTAAGAGAAAGCAACTCAAATAATTGTGAAACTAGAAAAGGAAAAGAAAAGAATGGATCAGGATCATGCTGATAGTGTAGAGTCTCTCAAGGAGCATATCACAATGCAGAGGGTGGAACGGCTCATAGGTAAAGTTGCACAAGCTAAAGAAAAAGGGGAAGAGGTAGAAGGAAAATTCCATAGTTTGAAAAAGGTTGTTCAAGGAGCATGTACTACCTGAGTGGCTCGGGACGAGCCACATGTCAATGTTGGGGGTTGTTGGTTGCATGTCTATTTTGAGGAAAGAGCTATTTTTGGAAGGAGAGACCTAATTTTGGAGAATGTGCAACAACTAGAAAGAAAGCAACATGCAGAAAAAGAAGGAAAAGCAACATGCAAGAGGGAAAGCCATGTGTGAGGAGGTAAATAAGCCTAACCATATTAGGGTTATGGTTTTTTATAAGCATTGTAAAAACTATAAGCTTGTAAAATAGTATAAATAATAATCTAGGAGGTCTAGGTTAGAGGTTCGGGGAATTGGTAATGGTCATTTAGATTATAATAAGGTTGTAGAAGAGTTAAGGAAGATAAAATTTTGAGGGTTAGGTCATAGGATGAGGAGCCTAATGTGATATATTCCACCTCATAGAGGTTCCTTAACCTCATCATGATTGTATGATTGAATATGTAATGTATGCAATGCCATATTTTTCAGCAGACTAAATAAAGAGCAGAGAAGCAAAATCTTTGTGGACGTAGCCCAGGAGGGGGTTAACCACAGTAAAATTTGTGTTCTATGTGATGTTTTATTGAACGCTTAATTTTTGTTAATGGTTATTTTATGAATGAATGAATAACTATATGTATTATCATTCATGCATTAGGCTAAAGGTAAACAAATCCTAGGAATACTTGAATGAATAATAAGATTAAGGTCTGAAGAAGATAGAATACACTCCTAGATACCCACTCATTCCTAGACTACAATCACTTGATCATTGCAGTAACCCATAAATGTATCTCAACTGAGACTGTGTTGTGTTCTCTGCCCACAACGTTGCCTTCTGGTTTACCAGGAGGGTCGATAGTTTTAGAGGGTTTTGTTGGAAACTTGTTGAGATCCGAACCTAGGTCAACCCAAGAGTAGAAAGAAATATCTAAGCCAACAACACCTCTAGTTAGGGATATTTGGAAAATACACAATCAAATACTTTCATCCATCAAGGATTTGGATGAGCACCAAAGATGGTAAGTCATGATGTGTATTGAAGGGTCTTCTCCTAGTTTTCCATAGAATTTGGGCATGTTGGATGGTAATTTGACCAAGATGGTTGGCCATAATGGGTTGTGGAGTATGGAATCATTTGTCAAATGTGATAGGTTAGGAAAGTATAATTTCACTAGGAAAGGAAACTATGTATTGAAAAATGGATTCTAGTAAAAAAATGAAGAGTTTTGTGACCCACATGGACCTTGGGGTCTCCCCATATTATAATTTCCAGTGGCATATTGATTCCTAAAAGGAATATGGCTCCTAGGTTGATTTCCTTCATGAATGAAATCACTCTTAGAAACATTACTTCTTCCACAAACAAACATTCGCCTAAGAACATAGGTACTCTCGAAAGGATTAATAACCCCCCAACCCATAAATTCCCCCAGGAACATAGGTAAATATGAAATGATTTCTAGTTCTAGGATTAAGTGTGCTACCCCAAGGGAAGTTAATTCCCCCTGAAATTTTACTGCCCCCAAATTTACTAATCAATGGAAATGAGGACATCACTGAGGTTCCTCTCATGACACTAGGTGTCAAGTTTGTAGGTGCTTCCATACTCAATGAACCAATCATACTTGATATTATGTTAGGATCACTAAAAAGTGAAAAACGCTCACTAAAATTTGTTCCCACCCTAAAGAGTACGAGGTCAAAGGTCTATTCAAATGAGGGTTAAAATTGGGTGGAGTATTTTTTTCAACCACTTCAACCTCTACTTTCTCACTCTACTTGGAATCTCTTTCTATAATAATTCATGATCACCTGCAAGGAGATCACAAAGATCTAGAAACCTAAATAATAACAATACTCATAGAAATTGCAAGAACAAAATAAATAAGAGAATATTAACTCTTGAAGTTCATAAGATAACACTTAATTACTTCATTACATTAATATCATCGACCCACGATGTGAGTATATATAAGAGACTCAAATCCTCAAAAAGGAAATTCAAATTGCATAGTGCATGAACCTATTTAGACTTAAATTAGATCTTAAATGCCCTAATTTATGCATGTAATATGTAAATAGTTAGTTAACTAACCTAGGAACTCAAGTGATGACTCAATTACCCAAAAATAAGAATCTAATCCATGAATAGGTCATAGAAAATAGATAATAGCTAAAACATATTGAAGAGGAGTGCCTTCCATCCTTGAATCTAGGGATTAGGTTCCTAAAATATCTCTAAGAACTAAAACAAAGGAAATAAATTCTAAAGCTAGGAAATAGGATGCTAAAATAAAGGAAGAGAGTGAGAAGTGTGCCCTTACTGGCTAAGGATAGAATTTTTCTCCATAAAATTTAGGGATAGAGCGCATGCATGGATCACTTGGTCAAAATTAGTCAAATTTTGACTAGTAGAAGTTTGAGACCAAACTCTAGCTGACCTAGTTTGGAGATTGAGGATAAAGGAGATGGGAATATGGTCTAAAACCCCCCCATAAGCCTAAATTGGTAAAACATATTGCAATAAATTGATTCCTAGCCAAAATATACCATTTTAGGTACATAACAATTGAACTAATGATAATGACACTTGCATGCATCTATTTGTCAATTCCCTTGAAGGGAAAGCTACAATAGAGTTTTTTGACCTCCATCCCAAAATACTTTCAACTTGGGAAGAATTGGTTTATTGGTTCAAATCCACTTATGGAAAGCCCAAGATTCCAACTAATCAGTTAAGGGAATACAACAATATTTGCTATAAGGATGGTGAAACCATTAAATCTTTTAACCTTCATTTCACCAAGCTATATAATCAAATTCATGAACTAATTCACCCTCAAAATCAATTTTCTTTCATGCATTATTATAATGATTTACCTTCTCCTTATATTCATAAACTTGAAGAAAAGGCTATTGACAATCTTGGTTCCTCCCTTCAGGCTTTCCTCGAGTATGAAGAGCAACTTGAAAGAACAGGTCTTCCTAAGGGAGACTTGGTTAAGAAAACATATGTGTCTTCCATTCTACAACTCATGCAAGATATGAGTAATAGGATTATAGCCTACTAATGAAAAGCAATTTCTTCTTTCTCTTCTCCCAAGGCTTCTTCTTCCCTAACGCATTTTAGAAATACTAATGAAAAAACTTTTCAGCCAAAGGCCATAATGACTCACACTTGGTATAACTTTTGTGAAGCAAATAACGATGAGAATACATGTGAGGTTAAACAAAATGCTAGAGATAAGATCTTTGGAAAAATGTTAGATAGCACTATCATTGTTTTATATTGGGTTGAACCAGAGGATGTTATGGTAGTGAATACTAGGAATAAATATTACACTTCCAAGAGAAAATTTGATCTTCCCCACACTTATTCTACCCCAACTTCATATTCTCAAAGTATTGATATACAAACTATCAGAACTTCAAGCAATCAAGGAGTATCTTCTCCTCTTCCCTCTTCTAAGTACAATATCCTTAGCCAATTGGATAATATTGTTGGCCCTTGGTCATGTATTAAGGAAGGAAGAAAATATTAAGGAAGAAGAAAGACAAAATATGAAGTGCGTGGAAGGCACACAAATCGAGGAGGGGTCAAAGTGGTTAAAGAAGCAGAAAAGAAGGAGCAAAGTAAAGGAAAAGGAAGTCGTTAAAAGAGAATATCAAAGAAGACAAAGAAACAAAGAAGATAGATCGTGGACAAGTCAAAAAGTAGAAGAAGACACCAATGGGTGCTTTGGAGCACCTCGCGGAGAAGAAGGAAGAATAGGTTGGCGAAGTCCTTAAAATGAAGGTTATGTGGACCTAGGGTTTTGGTACCTAGGGGTTTTGCACCTGGACTTCATTCTAGAGTTTCTAAGAGTCATAGAAGGATAAATAGAAGTCTAGAAGAGTTGAGAGAGAGATATGGAGAGATAGAGATGTAAGAAGTGTTATGTCTTAGAGCATTCTTGTATTTTGGATCTTCAACTGGGTGCGAAGATATATTCTGCAGCTGCGTGTGCTGGAAGAGGGAATAAAGAGAAAGAGAGAGAAGGATCTACAATTGAGTGCGCAGATAGAACTGTATATTTTTCATATACTTAATCAATAAACAAAGTGTTGTGGACATAGCCCTAGGGGGAGGGTGAACCGCGTAAATTCTAGTTGTTCTATGTGATTAATGTTGTGTTACTTGGTATCTTTTATACTGTTATTGCATTGTTGTTTTCCTACTGAAGATAAGAGGTATAAAATATTATAAAGGATAGCCTAACTGAGAGGGGGGGGGTGAATCAGTTAGATCAAATTTCTTTCCTTTTATTTAACAGATTACTCAATGAACACAGATTATGCCTTTTACTATATGTCTTGCTGCAAATCATTCAAATAAATAAATATGAAATCACATAAATAGACAATGACACAAAGATTTTCATGAGGAAACCTAAAAGGGAAAAAACATCTTCTCATGAATGAAAGGCAAGCTCCAACTCCTCTTTACATTCTTATTTTATCTGAGCTACAACCCCGATGAGGTTGCTACCTCTGTTTCTTCATCACCTATTGAATGGAAGCTACAACTCCCAGATGTACAAGCACCAACTTGTACAAGAGACTTTTACAGTCTCCCCTTGCTCCTCCCTACCACCCTGAAATCATTCTCTATCACTAAGAACCTGCAAACCAACTCTTTGTATTCTCTGTCGAAGATTAAGCATTCAAATCCTCTTTGTTTTTCATATCACAATTCATTCTTGACCAGACCACTTAGATTTATCAATTTGTGTATGTGTCTTCCCTCCTCTATATTTTTCTCTTCCTCAAATTTTACAGAGCCATATATTTTCCATAATCCTCTATATTCTTTTCTTGCAACATTTACTTTATATATCTTCCTGTATCATCAACGCATACAATCAAACCCTCAGGCTTCAAATATTTAGTTACAATAACTGAATAACTACCTTACAGTGATCATTATTGGTCAAGGCCTCAAGAAGAATAGTAGCCACACGATCAGTTTAAATATTTAACCAACATTGTTCGATGATCAAACATTTGTTTTGTCTCAGCATAGAATAACCCTCGAGCACTTCGGAAAGAAATTTGTGCTTAAACCATATGCCCATTGGCTATGACCATGGGCTTAGCTAAAATGCGTTTCGCATTTTGACATTTTGGCATTTTTTCTTTTCAAGTTTTCGAGACTCACAATAGTCCCTTTTGGCATTTCAACTTTTAGCGTTTCGACATTTCGGGGTTCGCTACTTCAAAGGTTTAATTTCCTTTGATATTTGATTTCCTGGTCTGCAAAACTCTGAAATGGAGTCTTTGTTGATGTGCTTGTTTCGGGATTTCGGCGTTTTTCATTTCGCAACTTTGGGACTCCTGTGATGAAGAGTCTCGACTCTTGACTCCTTCAACTCCCGGTATCTGAAACTTCGAAACATTGTGGTTTCACATTTCTCGATTTCATCATTCTTGTCGTGAGTTTCCTTGACACCTCCAACTCCCAGAATCCCGAAATAGAAACTCCCATAATCATGTGGCATGTGTCCCTTATGATATTTCGGCATTTACCATTTCATCATTTCGACGTTCCATGTTTCGGCGACATTTTGGATTTTTGCATTTCAGCATTTCATGAGTTGGAATGCTATCCCATTTCCTTTCTTTGACTTCTGATTTCCCGATATCCACTTTTCTCCAATCGAAGGTCCCATGGCATTTCATGATTAGATGGTCCTGATCTCATCGAGAGTTTGTGCTTCGATCGACGACCCATAGCCTTTCGTGATTAGATGGTCCTGACCCCATCGGGACTTTGGGTTTCGCGATTTCGCGTATCATGATGTCGAAGGTTGGATCTCCTCCTTTCTTTGATTCCCGAATTCCGAAGGAACTCTCAGCGAACCATCGTGCAGCGTCAAGTTTGACATTAATGACAAAACCTGTGCAACGACCTGTGCAAACTGACCAACAAACTCCCCCTTTGGCATTGATGGAAAACATTAAATCTCTTCTCCCCCTTTTGACATCTATGGCAAAGGAATGAACCATACTCCCCTTGAGAAAATAAAAACCACTTGCAAAGATGTATCATTTCAGCAGCAACTCCGCCTATCAATAATAGTCAATAAACCTATGAAATCTGATTTTATAATGAAGCCTGTGCAATATTTGAGAATGAAATGAAATTACAAAGGGTAAACCCCCAACTGATCCTTGAGACTTTCAAATTGCATTTTAGGTAAAGATTTAGTAAATACATATGCAATATGATCCTTTGTGCCAACATATTCCACTTTAATAACTTTAGACATAACCTACTCTCTTAGAAAATGAAATTTAATGGGAATGTGCTTTGTTTTTGAATGCATAACATGATATTTAGAAATTCTAATTGGACCGGTATTATCACAGAAGATAGGTATAGGTTCATCATAATGATTATGTATATCTTCTAGCATATGTTTCATCCATAGAACCTAAGTGCAACAAGTTGCAGCTTCTATGTATTCTGCTTCAACAGTAGACAGAGACACTACTGATTGTTTTTTACTTGACCAACTTACAAGACATCCTCCAAGAAAAAATGTTGCTCCACTAGTACTCTTCTTGTCATCAACACAACTTGCCCAATCAGCATCAATGAAAGCATATAAATCAAGCTGATTACCTATAGGATACCACAAACCATACTCTGTTGTCCCCTTAAGATATCTGAAAATTATTTTGACTACAAGTAGATGAGAAGTTTTTGGTGAAGCCTGAAACCTGTCAACTTGACAAACTACATGCATAATATCAAGTCTTGTAGTTGTAGCATAAAGAAGACTACCAATCATAGATCTGTATACTGTCTGATCAACATCTTTAGTATCATCAAACTTACTTAATTTACAACCAGTAACCATGGGAGTGCCAACTGGTTTGGACTCTTCCATCTGAAATTTCTTAAGCATTTCATTGATATACTTGGTTTGAGAAATGGAAATACCTTTATCATATAGAGTAATTTGCAAGCCTAAGAAAAACTTCATTTTTCCTAGCATGGACATCTCAAACTCTTTCTGCATGCTTTCAACAAACTGTTTACTGAGCCTATTATCATCACTACCAAAAATTATATCATCTACATATATCTCAACAATGATCTGGCTATCATTTTCTTCTTTAATATATAGATTACTATCAGTGTTACCTTTCCTAAATCCTTGTTGCCTCAAGTAATTGTCAAGTCTGGAATACCAAGCCCTTGGTGCTTGCTTCAGCCCATACAATTCATTTTTTAACCTATAAACATATTGTTCTACTTCTTGTACCTGAAAACCATCTAGTTGTTCCATATATACTTCTTCCTCTAAATCACCATTCAAAAATGAAGACTTTACATCCATTTGGTAAACTTTAATGTGTTTAGAACTGGCATAAGCTAGAATTAGTCTAATGGATTCCATTCTTGCAACATGAGAAAAAGTTTCTCCAAAATATATTCCTTCTAATTGTGCACACCCTTTACAAACCAATCTAGCCTTGTTTCTAGTTATTTTACCTGCTTCATCTATCTTATTTCTGAAAACCCATTTAGCCCCGATGGCATTCTTATTCAAAGGTCTAGGAACCAATTCCCATGTCTTATTCTTTTCTATTTGACTAAGTTCTTCATTCATTGCTTTCATCCAGTACTCATGTTTAATTTCTTCTTCAATATTTTTGGGTTCAATTAGAGAAAGTAAAGATACTTCTTCATGAGTTGAGGTGGATTCTTGCCTTCTTCTTCTTGTTCCAACACCTTCATTTATGTCACCAATTATTTGTTCTTCGGGGTGATTTTTTTGTATTCTCTTCCTTGGAGTCTTTGATGGAGTCATGCTTTTGGATGGAGTTGTGCCCTGTGTCAAAGTAGGAATTAATTGTTCACTATAAGAAGCCTTAGTTTCTTTTGTTTCACTTACTTCTTCATCCATCTTATGTTTGTCATATATATCATGTATTTGTTGATCCTTTTGTTTAGATTTAGACTTCAAAAATGAGGAATCATCAAACCTTACATCTATAGATTCAACAATCTTTCTTAATATGAAATTATATCATTTATAATCCTTTCTTGAACATGAATATCCAACCAATATGTCTGCATCAGTTCTTGAGTCTAATTTTCCCAGATTTTTATCAATTCTTTTAATGTAACACTTACTCCCAAAGATTCTAAAATGTTTTATGTTTGTTGGTATTCCTTTCCATAATTGATAGGGTGTCTTATCATTATTATTTCTTAGAAAACTTCTATTCAAGATGTGTACAACAATGTGAATATCTTGAGGCCAAAACATGTCATTCAATCTGGACTCATTTAACATTGTTCTTGCCATTTCCATAACAGTTCTATTTTTTCTTTCAACAACACCATTTTGTTGAGGTGTTTCTGTAACAGAGAAATGTATTTTAATTCCATTTTCAACACAACAATTGTTAAATTCTTTTGATATAAACTTTCCTCCATTGTCTGACCTTAAGCACTTAATCTTCATATCAATTTCATTTTCAGTCAATTCTTTGAAAACTTGAAAACAGTTAAAAGTTTCAGACTTCTTTTTCAATAAAAACAACCAAGTCATTTGAGTAAAGGCATCCACAAATAACAGAAAGTATCTTTCACCATTTAGACCTGTTGTCCTCATAGGTCCACATACATCAAAATGTATTTTTTCCAAAGGTTTTGTTGTAGAATTTTCCTTTGTTTTAAACTTGACACTAGTTTGTTTACCATGTTGACATTGTTTACAAATAGAGTTGGAAATATTCTTTATGACAGGTAAGTTCCTTATTGCCTCTTTTTTATTTAACTGAATCAGATTGTCAAAGTTAATATGTCCAAGTCTTTTATTCCATAACCAACTTTCATCTTCATGTCCAAGATATCAATTTCCATCCTTCTCATCTAAAATGTATATGTTATTTGATGTTCTTGTAGTTGTTCCAACTAACTGATTTGTTTTAACATCCCTGATTTGACATTGTTTGGAATAAAAAAATCATAAGATGCCCTTTATTGCATGTTTGACTTACACTCAACAATTTATGTTCCATATTTTCAACCAGTAAAACATTTTCAGCCATTATGTCTTTGTTCAAACAAATAGTGCCTCTTCCAACTATTCGAGCTGATTGATCATTACCAAATGTGACTGAACCTTCTTTTCATTCATCTAAAGAATCAAAGATTTGTTTTCTGCCTGTCATATGTTTTGAGCATCCATTGTGCACACACCACTTAATTTTATGATCAGCTTGTAAAACAAGTTTGCACTCTTCAACTTCTAAATGATCATTCTTCCTTTTCCAAT
>ML819552.1:123332-147049 GCA_009831015.1 Picea engelmannii
ATTATTTTTGATGAATAGACTTTTCTTTTTATAAGAATTTCTTCGAAATGGATTCTTATACATTTTCTTATATTCTTTGGTTTTGATGTTACTTTCTTCTTCTCCATCAGAATGTTTATTGAAAGGACACTTAGAAGAAAAATCCCCTATTCTACCACAATCAAAGCACTTGAGAGAAAGTTTACCTTTGTACTTGCCAGTACCTCTTTTTAGATTTTTGACAAAGTTAGCTTCTTCCATGTCTTCTTCTGAATCCTCATGATTACTGGTTTATGTTTCAACCTTTTTCTTGTCCTTCTTTGCTGCCTTGAAAGCTTCTTTCTTATTGGAAGAATTCTCATTAGATGTCCTCATCTCATATGTTGTTAGTATTCCTTGCAACTCATCCATTAATAAAGTAGCAATATTAGTTCTTTCTTCTAAAGAAGATATTTTGGGATCAAATCTTGCAGGTAAAGATCTAAGGACTTTTTGCACAATAATACCATTTTCAATTGTTTCTCATAAACCTCTCATAGTATTGACTACTTCATCAATACGTAAGAAATAGGTAGCTATATCTTCAGATTCTTCCATATTTAAACTTTCAAATTGAATTCTATATGATTGTAATTTAGCATTCTTTACCTTAGTATCTCCTTCATATACCTTCTTCAGTTTGTCCCATAGCTCTTTTGCTGACTCACAATGCATTACTTTAACAAATTCTGAACCTGCCAATCCTCCAAGTATTGCATACATAGCTTTGGAATTACTCTCATAGAATTTCTTCCCTGCAGCATTTGTTGGAACTGTTGCTGGAGTCCTATATTCATTCAACACATATTTCCAAACATATACTCCTTGAGACTACAAAAACAACTTCATCATGATACTCCAAAAAGCATAATTGTGTCCATCAAACAGAGGTAATCCATGTTTAGTAAAATCAGATTTCTTATCCATTTTTAAGGATCAAACTTCCAGTGATTAAAATGAATCTTGAAGTAACTTTCTCTGATACCAATTGTTATATAAGATATCTTAACTGAGAGGGGGGGGGGGGGTGAATTAGTTAGATAAAATTTCTTTCCTTTTATTTAACAGATTACTCAATGAACACAGATTATGCCTTTTACTATATGTCTTGCTGCAAATAATTCAAATAAATAAATATGCAATCACATAAATAGACAATGACACAAAGATTTTCATGAGGAAACCCAAAAGGGAAAAAACCTCTTCTTCTTATGAATGAAAGGCAAGCTCCAACTCCTCTTTACATTCTTATTTTATCTGAGCTACAACCCAGATAAGGCTTCTACCTCTATTTCTTCAACACCTACTGAATAGAAGCTACAACTCCTGGATGTACAAGCACTAACTTGTACAAGAGACTTTTACAGTCTCCCCTTGCTCCTTCCTACCACCCTGAAATCATTCTCCGTCACTGAGAACCTACAAACCAACTCTTTATCTTCTCTGTCAAAGATTAAGCATTCAAATCCTCTTTGTTTTTCATATCACAATTCATTCTTGACCAGACCACTTAGATTTATCAATCTGTGTATGTGTCTTCCCTCCTCTATCTTTTTCTCTTCCTCAAATTTTACAGAGCCATATATCTTCCATAATCCTCTATATTATTTTCTTGCAACATTTACTTTATATATCTTCCTATATCATCAATGCGTACAATCGAACCCTCAGGATTCAAAGATTTAGTTACAATAACTAAATAACTACCTTACAGTGATCATTATTGGTCAAGGCCTCAAGAACAATAGTAGCCACACGATCAGTTTAAATATTTAACCAGCACCATTCGATGATCAAACATTTGTTTTGCCTCATCATAGAATAACCCTCGAGTGATTCGGCAAGACACTTGTGCTTAAACCATATGCCCATTGGATATGATCATGGGCTTAACTAAAATGTGTTTTTCTTTTCGGCATTTCGACGTTTTTTCTTTTCGGGTTTTCGAGACTCACAATAGTCCCTTTCGTCATTTCATCTTTTAGCGTTTCAGCATTTCAGGGTTCGCTACTTCAAAGGTTAAAGTTCCTTTGATCTTTGATTTCTCAGTCTACAAAACTCCGAAATGGAGTCTTTGTTGATGTGCTTGTTTAAGGATTTCGGCGTTTCGCATTTCACAACTTCGAGACTCCTGTGATGAAGAGTCTCGATTCTTGACTCCTCCAACTCTCAGTATCTGAAACTCTGAAATGTCGTGGTTTTTCATTTCGCAATTTCATCATTCTTGTCGTGAGTTTCCTTGACACCTCCAACTCTCGGAATCCCGAAATAGAAACTCCCAAAATCATGTGATGTGTGTCCCTTTCGGTATTTCGTCATTCAACGTTTCGACAATTCGACGTTCCATGTTTCGGCAACCTTTCGGATTTTCGCATTTCAACATTTCACGAGTTGGAATGCTATCACATTTCCTTCTTTTGAATTATGATTTCCTGGTATCCACTTTTCTCTGATCGATAGTCCCACGGCCTTTCATGTTCAGACGATCATGATCTCATTGGGACTTTGCGCTCTAATCAACGACCACAGCCTTTCGTGATCAGACGGTCCTGATCGGGACTTTGCGTTTCGCAATTTCACGTATCATGATGTCGAAGGTTGGAGCTCCTCCTTTCTTTGATTCCTGAATTCTGGAGGAACTCTCAACGAATCCCCGTGTAGCATCAAGTTTGAAATTAATGACAAAACCTGTGCAAACTGACCAACATAAACTAACTTCGCGAAGCCAAGTATAATAATTTTAAGAATCTATAGGTTATCTTGAGTTGTTGTTCTAGAATCATCTTGTGTTTTCTCTGGTTGTAGAAACTTGTGTCCTGCAACCCCCCTATCGCTACTTCGGGTGAGACCTCATTGGCTTCGCAGGTGTTGCCAAAAGGGCTAGTAGTTAGGTTTTGTTGGTGCAATGTTAGAAGTTGAACCCTGGGTCTGGCCCTGTGCCAACAAATGGTTTCACTGCTGGGACTAGGATCTTCTTGAGGGAATGTTAAGGTGGTTTCCATTGAATACATAAATTCAGAACTGGATAGAAGAACAACAGAGGGACTTCGTCGTAGCTCAGAACAAGAACCCTAGAATTAGTACATAAGACTGGTTGAGAAGGTACATCTTTACTGATGTGCAAAAGATTTTATTTACAGGAGTTCATAAGGAGTTATACAAGTGGTTAACCATACTAGCAGACACTCAGTTTGAAATTAGATCTAGACCACATGTGGTTTGGACAATGACGTTGATTAAGAAAGTCAAGAGATTCGATAACGCTTTGTCTAGAGCGACAGATCTTTGGTTTGATAACACTATTGGAGGGTACATTACTAAGTTTTCTATTGACATAGTGGAATCTTATAGTCAAGAAGAGATGTATTTATTCAAGGGACCTAGAGGAAAGTTTCTACACTTATTTAAGTTGAATATTAAAATGTTATTGCATGAGAAGAATATCTTGAAGATACCGTAAACAGTTGGAGTTTAAAGCTAATGTTTAAGAATTCAGACAATGACAGTGACGTAGAGGTTGGCCACACACATATTGGGAGATCATTCAGGAAGGTTCCTATTGCGAACCTGTTTAAGTAGAGTTACGGGCCATTAGCACAAGACGAATATTTCTACAATGGAGAAGAGGCAGGGTGATCAGACGAAGAGTATTCAGAGTTTGCAAGGGCAGAGGAAGTAGACACTAAGGAACTTCACCGAGAAGAGCCAGAAACTTCAGGGACTGCACCTACTGTCGAGGTAAGTATTATTACTCCCCCTATTGCAGATGAAATGAGGTTACCTATTTTAAAAGGAGATGGATCTAAGGATCCTAACAAGCACTGATTATTATGAGAAGTTGTATGGAGCATTAAGGAAGTCACCAACGAAATTGTTAAGAGAGATCAATTTAGTACTACCTTGAGGGACCGTGCACTGATCTGGTATATGAAGTTTGTTACAGGATCTGTACAGCCTAAATCACTTAATGACATTAAGACTGCATTGAGTACAGAGTTCAATAAGCCTAATTTAGAGTCATAGTGAATTACAGAGTTGAAGGAAATCAAGAATAAGATGACTAGACCTGTTTGGGAGTTTGATCAAAGGTTTAAGACCTTGACATGCCATTTAAGTTTTCAGATTCCCGATGAACAACATAAGGAATGGTTCATAGCTTCCTTCCTACCACACATTAGAGTTCCTTTGATGCAACAGAAGGTCTCTTCGCAGGCTGAGGCATTAGATATTTCCATGAAACTAGACACAACCCCTATAGGAAAATTTAGTCCATGTATGAGTCAGATTTTGAATCAATTAACTATTTTATCTTTATAGGTTGAATACATGAATAAAGTTAAGGGGAATGAGAAAAGAGAATACATCTGGTGTATCCGATGTAAAGCAGAGGTCCATGACAAAGAACATTGTCCTTTATTTAATGAATACTTGTTCTCTGGAGACCCTAACACTTTAAAGCAGGCTACTTTACCATGGTGAGAGGTATGTATAAATAGACATCGCCACGGTGAATGTTATTATATGCAGAAATATGTCCATACACCGACCAATATTCATTGCACATTTTGTAAATATGTGGGGCATGATGAGAAGGACTGTAGGGATTATGACCTCATGCATGAAAGGTCAAGGGATGCATATAGAATTCAAGGAGAATTACAATCAAAAGGGAATGTTGTGCACTTCAATTCCCAAGGAAGAGGAAACTCCAACCCTCAACGTGGGTTCATAGGAAGAGGAGGAGGATGAGGCATGGGTCAAGGTCGAGGTCAGATTATTTTCTATAACTGTGCCCAACCAAGTCATTTGGCAAGGGATTGTCAGAACCCTTGTACTACTTGCAGCTATTGTAATTAATTTGACCATGTCATTGAATACTGTCCAATATTGTTAGCTAAATTTAAAGAAAGATGAGGTGGAAACCAACAAGTCCAACTAATATCAGTTGAACCTCGCGGTGAGGAACCCAGAGTCATTGTTATTACTAGAGGAGACGATGTAACAGAAGAAGATAGGGTGACTCTAGGAAAATATATAGATGGATCATGGATCAGAAGAGCTGTAGAGAAGGTGCCATTTTTCGATCCAAGGAAAGAGAAGCATACTTTTGAAGAAGAAAGAAGAGAATTTGTAGGTGAACAAGATTCTTTATCTAGGGCACAAACGAAAGTAAGGGAATGTGAAATGCTGCCAACATTTGATCAGTTTGTCCCACTTAGGCAAGGAAAATAGGTAAGAAAGCTTATGGACTTCTTGTATACTTGTATTAATTTGAATAAAGATGAAAGATTTGTGTAGGAACTACAACACCTAATAAGACAGTATGAAATTGGAAGAGTAGATCCTCTACTGAATAGATTTGTGAATCAAGTATATAGGAAAAGGAGGAAAAGTAAGGAACTGCACCTTATTTCTTAGATTAGAGACTACAACATAGACTATGTGATCCTCGACCTGGGATCAAAAGTAAATGTTATGACAAAGAAGACTTGGGAATTGATGGGAAAAACTAAGTTGATTTACTCTCCTATTAGGCTCAGGATGGCTAATCAACAGGCGATGATCCCCTTTGGAATACTAGAGCATGTCCCTATGGACATCGACGGAGTGAGGACATTTTCATATTTTGAAGTGATCAATATTGTTGATGATAGCTGCCCCTATCTTGCGTTGTTGGGTGTTGATTGGGATTTCAACAATTTGACTGTTGTTGACCTAAAAAAGAGAAGAATGACATTTGAAGGTGATGGCCTTAGGGTCATTGCACCTCTTGATCCTGATGAAGGTCGCAGGTACATAGAACCTAGAAGAGAATAAGACCACACCTATGAGCTAGAAAACATCTATAAATAGACAGCGAGACAACATGATTACATTAATCCTACAACAGATGGAAATATGAGTTGTCGAAGTGAAAGTGTGTTCTCATCAGACTCAGAAGAAGCATTGGAAAATTGGCAGAAAAGAATGTATGAAGTCTCTACACAGAGGTGTGCCATATTGACCAAGGCAGTTCATTGGATTGGCATAGAAGTAAGTAATCTTCCTACATTTGATGGCTTAAATAATTTAGAGACATTTTTATTTTAATTTGAAGGAATTGTACCAGTACAATAGACGTTGTTTTCACTGGAGAAAGCCTTGAAAGCAACGCCATCTAGATGGTGAGAAACACACAAGAAGAACATCGCAAAGTGGGAACAATGTCGCACCTTGTTGACAATGCACTTTTCAGACCAAGATGAAGGTTGTGAAGTTCAATACACAGGTCCAAGTTATCCTAAGGACCATACACGAAGTTGTCAGGAATCCTGGAGCAACATTCCTAAAGAATAGTGGGTACATAAGTTCATTAACACCTTAGATACTACACTTATCAACTGGTATCTTCAAGAATAACTGCGCTTAGCCACTACATATTGGTATGGTATGACCCAAAACTTTATAGTTATGTTCCTATTTGAAATTTAGTACCCCATAGTAGATCAGGATTTACAAGTTGTAAGACAAAAGGTCTTTGAGGAAGTATCTAACCGCCCTCTTGAATAAGAAGAAGATGAATGGACTGCACCTCTTCAAAGGTTACAGGGTTGTTATAATATTAATGCTGATGAGGATGATGACCCTAGGAATGTGAACATTTCAGAAATTGAAGGACAAAGATATATAGAAGGAATAGGGACTGAATTACCTTTTGTTGGGAAACCTATTAAAATTAAGAAGGTTAATATTGGAAGAGAGAAAGCACCTAAGTTGGAAAATGTTGGATACCATTGGGATGATGCTACTATTAGTAAGAATATAGAACTATTGCATGAGTATTATGACTTGTTTCCAACCAAGTTCATAGACATGAAGGGCATTAAAGGGCCCATGGGAGAAATGAAGATTCCTTTGAAAGAAGATGCAAGGCATGTCAAGTAGAGGCCTTACAGATTGAATCCCAAGTACAAGCATAAAGTTAAGATTGAATTAGATAGAATGTTGGAAGCAGGAATCATAGAACCAGTTGAAGAATCTGAATGGATCATTCCTATTGTAGTCCAAGATAAGAAGTCAGAAGAAATCATAATCTGTGTATATCTAAGGAAATTGAATGATGCATGTTTACATGATCCATTTCCTACACCTTTTACTGATGAAGTTCTAGACAATGTAGGAGGACAAGAATTTTATTCATTCATAGATAGATTTTCAGGCTATCACTAGATCATAATTGCTAAGGAGGATATACATAAGACTACATTTGCAATAGAATGGGGTTATTTTCAGTACATTGTGATGCCTTTTGGTTTGAAGAATGCACCAACCATCTTTTCCAGGGTGGTGGTTGAAGCATTTAAGGAATTTTTACACAAGTTTTTGGAGGCATACGTTGATGATTGGACCATTTTTAGCCTACTGAAAGATCATATTGAATGTTTAATATTAATGCTAGATAAGTGAAAGCAATGCCAAATTTCCATGAACTTGAAGAAGTGTATTTTCTATTCACCTTTTGGAGTGTTTTTAGGACACATTGTGTGCAAACGGGGGTTGTTGGTAGATCCTTCCAAGATTGTTATCATTATTGATCTACCTCCTCCTACTTCGGTTAGATAGTTGTGCACTGCATTGGGACACATTGGAGATTATAGAAGGTTTATTAAGGGTTACACACAGATAACAAAACCTATGGAGAAGCTATTAAAGAAGGATAGTAAGTTTCAATGGACATAGGAATGCCAACAGAGCTTCAACAAACTAAAGCAGAAAATGGTCATTGCGCCTATTTTGGTTTTCCCAGATTGGAGTAAGGAATTCAATGTTCATGTCAATGCTTCATCCATTGCATTAGGAGCAGTTTTGTCACAGCCAGGTGTAAGAGATATTGACCACCCTATAGCCTTTTCTAGTAGGAATATTTCTACATCTAAAATGAATTATACTACCACTGAAAGAGAAGGATTATCTATGGTATATGCACTGCAGAAGTTTAGACACTACTTGTTGGGGGAACATTTTAAGGTGTGTACTGATAATTGTGCATTAAAGTAGTTAATCAACAAGCCAGTGTTGGGGGAAAGAATATGCATATGGCTATTATTATTCCAGGAGTATGACTTCGAGATAGTGGTCAAGCCAATGAGAATGAATAAGGGACCTGACCACTTATCCAGGTTAGAACATGGAAAGGAAACTACCAGTTTGGATGACAAACTACCAGATGCACAGTTGTTGGCCATCAAAAAATTCGATGATCACTTCGCCAAGATAGTCCACTTCCTATCCACATAAATGGAATCATGGGAGTATATAGTTATTAAGAAGAAACAATTGGTAGTCCACGCTGTAGATTTTTAACTTATAGCTAGACAATTATATAAGATGGAACTAGATGAAATCTTGAGGAGATGTGTTATGGAGTTAGAAAGACCATTGATCCTTGCAGAAGCACATGAAGGCATCGCAGGAGAACATTATGTAGGAAAATCAATAACTAAGAAGGTTCTTAGAGTTGGCCTTTGGTGGCCCACTCTACATAAGGATGCTAAGGAATATTACAGAGCCTACGATGTATGTCAAAGAGTAGGGAAGTCGTCAAGAAGGGATGAGATTCCTTTAGCACCTCAGTTAACCTTACATGCATTTGAGAAATGGGCTATTGACTTTGTGGGACTTATCAACCCACCAGGAAAGCACACAGGATCTTGATATATCATCACCACTATAGATTATTTGACCAGATGGGCATAAGCAAGAGCAGTTAAAGACTGTAATGCAACTACAACTACGTGATTCATCTTTGATGATATCATAACTAGATTTGGATTCCCAAAGATCCTTATGAGTGATCAAGGCACACACTTCATTAACAAAACTATTGAATCCTTGAATCAGGAATTCTAAGTTCACCATCAGAAGAGCACACCATACCATCCATAGGCGAATGGTACAGTCGAAGCTTTCAATAAAATTTTGGAGATAGTGTTGACTAACACTTGCATTGTTAACAGAGATGATTGGGATTTGAGAATTCCAGAAGTATTATGGGCTTATTGAACTACTTGAAAAAAATTAACCACACAAACTCCCTTCAAGTTAGGTTATGGCTTGGAAGCAGTGGTACCTATGGAATACTTGGTTCCTAGTTTAATAATTGCAGCATTCACAGGTATGGATGACACCAACGTTGTTCAAGACAGGCTCATGCCGTTGATAGAATTAGAGGAAGATAGGTTCATTGCAGGATTTCATCAGCATGTACAAAAATAAAGAGAAAAGACTTACCATGACAGACACATCAAGAAGAAAGCATGTAAACAAGGAGATTTTGTACTTTTATATGACAACAAGTTCATGAAGCATCTAGGAAATTTCAGGACACATTGGATCAGACCATTCGAGGTTCCCTATGTTATATAAGGTGGAGTTGCGCAGTTGAAGACTCTTAATGGAGAATGGAAGGATGGTTTAGTGAATGGGAGCCAATTGAAGCTCTATTGTGACAACCAGATGCCTCGCAACTCTTAGTAAAAGAAAAGGAAGAAGTGTCTAGGTATCCGGTGTAGTTAAAATTAGGTACCAGACATAGAAAAGACAGTCTGCACATGAGAGGAGGGACAGAGCAGAAGGCACACACTGTTCCGTGCAGTCTGCAAATGAAGTAAGACATGAGGCTTAACCCTACAGTGACTTGGGACGAGTCACATGTGAGTATTGGGGGCTTGTTGGCCCTTGGTCGTGTAATAAGGAAGGAAGCGAAGATTAAGGAAGAATAAAGACAAAATATGAAGTGTGCAGAAGGCACACAAACCGAGGAGGGGTCGAAGTGGTTAAAGAAGCAAAAAAGGAGAGAAGTAAAGGAAAAGAAAGTCGTTAAAAGAGAAGATCAAGGAAGACAAAGCAACAAAGAATATAGATCATGAACAAGTCAACAAGCAGAAGAAGACACCAATGGGTGATTTAGAGCACCTTGCGGAGACGAAGGAAGAATAGGTTGGTGAAGTCCTTAAAATGAGGGCTATGTGGACCTAGCGTTTTTGCACCTAGGGTTTTAGACCTAGGGTTTTGGTACCTAGGGTTTTTCACCTGGACTTCGGTATAGGGTTTCTAAGAGTCATAGAAGGATAAATAGAGGTCTAGAAGAGTTGAGAGAGAGATATGGAGACATAGAGATGTAATAAGTGTTATGTCTTAGAGCATTCTTGTATTTTGGATCTTTAGTTGGGTGCGAAGATCTATTCTGCAGCTGGGTGCATAGGAAGAAGGAATAAAGAGAAAGAGAGAGAAGGATATGTAGCTGAGTGCACATATAGAACTGTATATTTTTCATCTACTTAATCAATAAACTCAGTTATGTGGATGTGGCCCTAGGGGGAGGGGGAACCACGTAAAATCTAGTTGTTCTATGTGATTAATGTTGTGTTATTTGTTATCTTTTTTACTGTTATTGCATTTTTTTTTCCTACTGAAGATCAGAGGTATAAACTAACTTCACAAAGCTAAGTATAAGACTGTTAAGAATATATAGGTTATCTTGCGTTGTTGTTCTGGAATCATCTTGTGTTTTCTCTGGTTGTAGACACATGTGTCCTGCAGCCCCCTTATTGCTACTTCGGGTGAGACCTCATCTGCTTCTCAGGTGTTTCCAAAAGGGCCAATAGTTAGGGTTTGTTGGTGCATTTTTAGAAGTTGAACCCTGGGTCTGCCCCTGTGCCAACAAATATCAAAGTTGATGCTACCCTTTTGGACATGGTTGTCATCCTAGAACAACATAAGCATCTTAAGGAATTTATGGAAGGTAATATTTCTACCATAGCTAACCTATTGGAATATTCAAAGGAAAAAGACTCAATTATAGATAGGATAGGTGTGAATAACTTTAGGAATCCTGTAAAAAAAAACCTTTTCTATATCTCAGTTAAAATCATGGATAAAATAGCTCATTGTTGCCTAATTGATGGTGGATCTGGTCCAAGTGTGATGTATAAAATCATCATGGAAGAGATTGGTTTATCTTGTACCAATGGAAATTATAGAAGCATTCTCTCTTATAATAATCTGCAACAATCAACTATAGGTGAGATCAAAGATGTAACCTTAGTTTTGTGTGCAGATCTTGAGATAAGGACAACTGTGAATATCCAAGTAATTGATATGCCAGTGAGTAACTACTCAATTATTTTGGGAAGGGACTGGAAAGCCTTAACTTTTGGATACCTTTCACTCGATGGTACACATTTATTCATCTATTGAAATGGAAATAACATTATAGCTCTTAGGGAAGGAATAATTTCACCCTATATAGAGAGTGTTCCCCAACCCAATGCAAATTATCTCAAAGAAGATTTGGGGGTGTACTCCATATTTGTTGATGAAGGTGAGACTATACTTGAACCAACTGATTTTGATGATGGCATGTGGCACATGCATTTCGATGGCTCATGTTCAAATGAAGGTAATGGAGCTGACATCATTTTATATTCTCATATACGAAAAATTCACAATTTCTCTTATAGGATGGAATTTTCTTGTACAAACAATTTTGTTGAGTTTGAGGCCTTATTGTTGGGCATTGAAAATGCATATAATATTGGTTGTGGACACCTTGTAGTTTTTGGTGATTCTAAACTTGTTGTGAATCTTGTACAGAAGATTTATGTACCAAAAAATAAGTTAAACGTTATACCCAAGTTGTTTGGATGTTGATATCAAATCTGTTATCATTTAGCATCAGTCATGTTAAAAGGGAACGTAATTCAATGGATGATAGATTAGTTGTTTTTGTAGCTTCTCCTACGCAACAAATCTTACTTCAAAGACCTGATTGTATGTTCCAATTTCTATATCGTCCTCACCTCCCTGATAACGTAGAATCATGGTAGGTTTTCCCGAGTGACGAAGGCATTTGCGCTTTCATACAAAATGAACCTTTCAAGCCCAAGGAAATCATCCTTGTTGAGGATGAAAAATTTCCTAAAGGATTGACTCCTCTCGAGAGTTCATTTTCGTCAAGTGATGTAGGAAAAAAAGAAACACATAAGGAAGAGGAGTCAAAAAGGAAGTTTGGTGATCCCATTTCCTTGAATATTGGGACATCTGAATCTCCAAAGATCATTAAATTAGGTTCCCAATGTTCTGATGAAGAGAAAGAAAATTCACAGAATTACTCCATGAGTTTCAAGATGTTTTTGCCTGGTCATATGAGCATCTTTGTGGTTTTGACCCTACTCTCATACAACATGCCATTCCTATCAAGGAAGGGGAAAAACTAGTTAGGCAAAGGAAAAGGCCTATTAATCTTGCACTTGAAGCCACCATTAGGAAACAATTGGAAAAATTATTGAAAGCTCATATAATATTTCTAGTTAAGTATTCTGAATGGGTTTCAAATATGGCCCCTGTTTGGAAAACTACCGACTAGATCAAATTATGTGTCGATTTCCACACATTAAATAGGGAAAGTATAAAGGACCATTTTCCACTTCCTAATATGGAAATGAATTTACAACAGGTTGCAAGATCTCAAATGATGTTCTTACTTGATGATTTTTTTGGATATAATCAAATCAAGGTAAAAAGGAAGGATAGATATAAAACCACATTTACCACATGTTGGGGCACATTTTCTTATGAACATTTTCCTTTTGGATTATCTAATGTTGGTGCCACTTTTCAAAGAGCTATGCATATAGTTTTTGACGATCTAATCCATAATATTATCCAAGTTTATCTTGATGATTTGACTGTTTAATCTAAAAAGTGGTTGGAGCATTTCAGTAATCTTAGAAAAGTTCTCATGTGCTGTAGGAAATTTGGTATTTCTTTAAATCCTTCCAAATCTATTTCCGATTTCATGAAGGGTAATATTCTCTATCACATTGTTTCGGATTCAGGGATAAGTATAGATCTCGAGAGGATTACCACCATTCTAAACCTCCCTGCCCCCACCTCCAAGAAATAATTTAAATATTTCATGGGTATTATTAATTTTGTTCATAGATTTGTTCCTGATTTTTCTATCATGGTTAAACCAATCCATAATATTTTAAAGAAAGATCGTTATTTTTATTGAACAAATGATGTCGAAAATGTTTTCCTTAGGATTAAGAAGGTGACCAGTTCTGCACCGGTTTTGGCGAAACCGAATTTTGAGAAAGACTTTATCATATATACCAATGCCACTGAGGAATTGTTTTTTGTTATCCTCTTACAATGTGATGACCAAAATAATAAAAAAATTGTAGCTTACATGAGTCAAATTCTATTAGATGACGAGATCAAATACTCTTATATTGAGAAAAATTATTTTTCTCTTGTCAAAGCTATAGAAAAATTTCACCATTTTGTTTTGGGAAAACATGCACATGTAAAAGTCCCTTTTGTTGTTTTCAAGTTTCTACTTTCAAAAACTTACCTTTCAGGAAAACTTGCACATTGGCTTGCCAAAATTCAGGAGCATGATTTAACAATTATGACTTTGAAGAAAATCAAGGGATGAGACTTATCCCTTCACTTAGCTCAACATCCTGAACCATGTGAAGAATTTGACGACTAAGATAACCCTCTGTCAATGTTATTTTATATTAAAAATCAAAATATCTCTATATCTGAGAATCCTTGGTATACAAATATGGTGTATTATTTGTAGTATCAAAGGTGTCCATATGAATTGGATCCTCATCAAAGAAGGAGACTCCACCTTGAAGCTACTAAGTATATAATTTTAGGAGACTCCTTGTTTAGAAGATTTGTTGATGGTTTGTTGCTTCGATGTGTAAACGATGATGAAGCATAGAAATTATTACAGGCGATCCACAGATCATCGACATATGTCATTCATATTGGTGACCATTTTTTCTGCTAAACCTATTGCTTTTAATATCATAAGAAATGGTTATTACTATCCTTTTATCTTTCATGATTCCTATAAATTTGTGAGGTCATGTGATAAATGAAAAAAATTATCTGGTAAAGAATGTCTTTATGCCATGCCTTTACAACCTGTCCTTCCAAATTTCCATTTTTCTAGGTAGGTTCTAGAATTTATTGGTCCAATCAATCCTCCATCCTCTGTAAGGAATATCTTTATTTTGACAACTATTGATTACTTTACTAAGTGAACTGAGGATATCCCTCTTAGACACATGAAAGATGAACAAGTAATTTCTTTCCTAAAGTCTAATATATTTTCCATATTTGGCCTTCCATTAGAAATCATTACGGACAATGGTCCAACATTCATTTCTGCAAAATTGACCCAATTGCTGGCTAAATAAGGTGTCATGAATTTCACTTCATCTTCTTATTACCCTTAGGTAAATGGACAAGCATAATCTACTAATAAGAATATAGTCAAGATTATAAAGAGAATCATATAATACAAGCCTCGCTAGTGGCACATACTTATAAATTATGCTCTTTGGGCAGACCGTATAACCACCAAAGAAAGTACAATATTTATTCCCTTTCATCTCGTATATGGACAAGAGGTTATTATACCTATTGAATTAGAGATTTATTCCTTATGGTTGATGTTACAAGTTGAAGAATTAAATTCTTATAATGTTTCCCAAAGGATAAATACATTGTTAGGCCTGGAAGAACAAAGGAATTTTTCCTTGGAAAATCTGAAAAGAAGGAAGAAAAAGATGAAGAAGTATTTTAACAAATGAGAAAATACTATTGAATTTAAGATCAATGACAAAGTCTTACTATGGGACTCATCCCATGCTGATAGAGGGGGGAATTCTAAGTTCCAAAAGTTATGGCTACGTCCTTTCAAAATCACTTCTATCCTTGGCACAATTTTTTATCTTCTTAAAGACATGAATGAGTGATTGTTTTATTATAGTACCAATGGTTCCCACTTCAAACATTATGTGGAACCATCCGGATCACTGAATCTATTTTGTGACTATATATATATATATATATATATATATATATATATATATATATATATATATATATTGTCTTGTGTTTTTCTCGTCACTTTGGTTTATTGAGTTTTATTTTTTGTTGTTTGTTTTGCATGGTCATCATAAATAAAGTCTAGATCAAATTTTCCATAATAATTTCATTCGGAAAGTATTATTGATCAATGAGAATAAGAGATACACATTTGTTATGATATCCTCCTTTTGAGACACTAATGGAATATATTATTTATTTTAATATTGTTGTAGCATAGTTGGCTTTGTTTTCTTCCTTTTTTCTGCTATCCCTTTCTTCCCTCCATCCTGAGATTCAAGAGCATATCATAAGCATTCTTCTTGAAATTTTAAAGTGTTATTAGTTATGAACCTTATTGGTTGTTATGCATATAGGACAAATTCCCCTCATACATCTCACTTTCCATAAGTTGATCCCCGAAGTCCCATCTCATCATTTCCCTTAAGCCATTATTCTCCCCCTATTGCATACCTATTTTCTTAATAGTTTCAATCACCTACTTCTATTGGTCTGTGGAACCAAGCATTCTGAGTTCTAAATCTGTTGAAAACATATTTGCTTGTGGTGTCGCCAGTTTGTTAATGCCCAAAAGAGCAACATAAAATTCCTACCTACAAATGGGCTGCAATGCATATTACTTATATATATATTTATTAATAATACTAAATAGGTGGGACCCCTTTTGAAAAATAATAAGAGAAATGGCTCTCCTTGTTGCACTCATGATTACCTTATGAGAAAGATTTAACAGTTTGAGAATAAGGATGGAAATCCTAACCTGTTTCTATGTGCAATTGATGGATGCGGGGTGTGTTAGAAATTTGAATTTTAAAAGAAGAAAATTTTATTTCATGAAATAAAAAAAAATAGTTTATTCTTACTACACCTAGACTTTGATATATTACTCAAACTATAAGCACAAGTGACATGAAAACTCATGGTATATGTATATATGTGGGAAAATGATTATTATGTTGAATGGTAATCCTCCACTAGCAAGGTATGTGGTACATGTTATTTTTGTATTAAGTGTTAAATGGGCATATAATAGTTATGAAAATCCATGAGGGAGGCCCGATTCGATTTTGAATATGGAAATGATATGTTATGTTGGATATACGATGGTTGATATTGTTGATGGAACAAAGTCTTGGAGGCTAAGTGCGCTCCACAGTTGGTTGTGGTTGATGGAATTTAATGTGGAAAGAGGGGAAGAAACGTGCATTTACTACATGTTGTTCTTACCCTACCTCAAATCCACCACCTTCACTATTCCCCTTGTGCTTGTTTTGGTTGCCCTAGTTAGCAACACCTCCATTATGCTCGGCCTTGGAAGAAAAGTGATTGTGCTATGTTAATTGTTTTAACATTCTTCTTACATGTATGGTATTTTACCTCTTCGTTCATGAATTGTTAGCTCTGCTCCAAATAAAATCGTTTTGTTGGCTCTTAGAGTTTGCATGCAGAATGCTATTTTTTTCATAATTTTACAATGGGTTTTTTGTGGGCATTCTGGCTGTGTAAGATACATTTCGATTTAGGTTTCTTCCTATTGGAATTTAAGTGTTTCAAACTTGAAATATCATTCGACATTATATTATGTTTGAGGTATGTGGTTGTATTGCGCCTGGAGAAAATGATGGTGTTATTGTGGTATGATTGTTGGAAAATGTATGCTTGGTTTCGCTCATTTATTATGACTTAATTTTAAAGGGTTTTCTCTGTAAAAGAAAGGGGAAAACAACAGTCTGATTTTGTGACTATTGTATTGTATCCTCACTCCATATCCATAATTTTGAAGATTTGCAGCCCTTTCGTATTATCATTACCACTGTTTAAAAAGTTATGGATGCCATGTATTGTCTTGTGCTCACCTTGGGAAGTTTGTGAAGAATTTTTTGATGGGAATGAATTTTTTTGGCTTTGTGTTGATGATTGCAGCTTCATGAGACATTCTCTAGGTTGTTCTCCTCTGGAATGAGTTGACCCAATATGTGAGAGAGCCCATGTTATGGGTGTTTCATACTCCTCTGGACTAAGTTGATATGACGTGTGTGGTCTCTTGTCAAGCTCCTCTAGACTGAGTTGAGATGACTTGAGATGGTCTCCTTTCGGACTCCTATGGACTTAGTTGAGTTGACTTGATATGGCTCTCCAGATGGTACTCCTATGGATTTAGTTGAGTTGATATGTTGAGAGTGGCGTCCATGTAGTTGAGCACAAGTGGACGTGTCCCTAGTGGATGATCACTGGAGGATGTGTGAGATCCCTTGCTATATTTTCAAAGAGTAAGACTTTGTTAAAACACCAATTTGTGTTGTAAAGGGTACAAGTCGGCCCCACCATGTAAAGATAATTAATATTGTGTAAAGATTAATTATATTATTAAGTTATATATTTCGACCCTATTGTTCCAATAGACACATCTACTTGATGTGATAGGTCTTGTATAATTAGAGAGTTAGATCCACATTGTGGATCACTCTCTCATTTAGGTCTGAAATTGGATTGCTGAAGTGCACACTTCTCTTAGGTGCTAGATTTCTTGGTCATAGAGCACCTTCTTGTGTGCACTAGGGTTTATGGTGTGTGGTGGATCTTCTCTTGACTCTATAGCAAAAAATTGTTGGGTTTTTCCCTTCTTTGAAAAGGGTTTTCCTAGGATAACTTCTTGTGTCTTGTGCATGGTTATTCCTCTTGTGATCTTGGTTATTTTCACTATTGTATATTGTATTGATGCATTGTTTATGGTTAAAGTTCATGCTAAATTGAAAATAAACTACATGTGCTTGAGATCATCATTAAAAATTCAACATGGTATCAAAGTAGTGTTCTTGAAGAGGACCTATTGCACATAAATGAAGGTAGGTTGTGGAAGTTTGAGGGCTTATAAACCCATGCCATTGTTGTAAGGAAAGGGCTAAACCTTATCTTAAACCCTGTGGTGAAGTTTAAGACTGGTCGCGGTCCTATTAGCCTTGGGAGAGCCTTGGTTAGGGTCTTAAAAGGAGACCGCAACCTGGAGAACCCCCTCTAGGGTTGTCGCAGCTAGAAGGAGCCCTAACCATCCCCTAAAAAAATTAAAGACCAAATGTTTGTGGAAGATATGAGGCTCTTACAACAAGAAACCTATTTTTTTAAGGTGACTTCTGAGGCAATTTTTTGAGGTCAAAAGGTGCGGTCAGAGGCAGTCATTTCAGGCCTATTCTGAGGCCAATTTTTGGACAATAGTGAGGAAAATTTTCAAACCAGGATAAGGTAAATTCCTGAGGGAGGAAGGCTGAGCTAGAGGCTTGTTCTATGGAAGTCCTGAGACTAATTCTAAAGTGAACTCAAGGTGGATGTTCTAAAGCAGTTTGTGTGGTGAATCCACAACTATAACAAAGTGAACAAAGGAAAATATGAGATCTTATGAAGACCAAATTTGTGATAGTCCTCTATGACAAATATTTAGTAGCAATGAGTGGATCTGAGGTCAGTCCTTATGACAATTTTTGAAGCAAATCCAATGAAAAATTTTGTGACATATTTTGGGCATGTTCTATGGTTGTTTTTGAATAATTGATAAGGAATATTTGAAGGAGTAACCTTGGCAAGTTCTAGAGGAGGTTTGAGGTCCCTCTTTTGAATCAAATTACATTCATACTCCAAGAGAATATTGAGGAGTATCTAGGCCAAGCTTGAGATCTATCTTGGGCACAAATCTTAGGCTTGGTACAAGAAGTAAATTTCTGAAAACCGGTTTCAAATAATGATTTTCCACATGACTTTTGAGTGTGGGATATAAGTGCACCTTATTCAAGCTCTAGTGGACATCGAGGAGACTAGACTTGCAGCTAGTGATGTGCAAGGTTTCAATCCCTTGTCACTATGTGTATCATTTTACTTTGTGGAAGAAACAAAAACAACATTATCCACCTCAAAAGAAGTCAAGGAATGCAAGCAAGAATGACAAGGAGTTCTTCTCTATCTGAGTCTTCTTAGGAGGACCAAAAGAAAGACTGAGCATGACTATAGACTAAGGTAAGTTTTGTACTAAATTCCTTATTTGATTTTTATCATTACTCTGTAGTAGCTTGCATTTGATAATGAAGGGTATTATCCATGGTATGGGATCCCACATGAATTTGACCATTATCCCTGGTACGGGAGTCCAAATTTTCTTGGTTGGTTATTATCCTAGTATAGGAGGCCATTTTTTTTATTATCCCTATGAGAGGCCATATTGGTTATTATCCTAGTACGAGAGGCCATATTTCTTATTTCATTATTGAAGGGCCATTATCCCTGGTACGAGAGTCCAAATTTTATTGGTTGGTTATTATCCTAGTACATGAGGCTATTTTGGTTGTTATCCCTACGGGAGGTCATCTTGGTTATTGTCCTAGTATGGGATGCTAACAAAGTACTATAGAGGTATTAGAGGACTTGAGAAGACATGGGATGTATCCAAGAGAGAAACACATAAAAAGGATGATGTCACAATTTTCTCCAGGACAAATGTTTATCCTTCAGACTTTAGAGGGAGTCACTTGACTCAAAGGGAGTAAAACTATTTGAGAAGAAAGAGGAGACAATACCTTCTCCCCCTTCAACAGTTCAAAGGGAGACAATTACTGCTCCAGTTGATCTCGTAGCTCTAGTTGATGTTCCTAGAGACATTGCAGTAGGCCAGAAAAGGCCTGCATGGGCTCGACAGACTCTACAGGAGAGGGACATGCAGCTCCTCGTGGTATATTCCGAGACAGAAAGATACCACATAGATTTTTGATTTATGTTTCAACTATGAGACACATCATTGATATTGAGCCTTCTTTTCATGGAGAAGAAACAAGTCAACGAGTTTGGAAATATGCCATGACCGAAGAGTATTAGTCCATCATGAAGAATGATGTGTGGGATATTGTTCCGAGACCGAAAGGCAAGTATGTAGTGACTTCCAAGTAGATCTATAAGATCAAACATGCATCTGATGGAAGTGTCAAGAAGTTAAAAGTAAGATTTTTGGCTAGAGGTTTCTCTTAGGTGGAGGGTATAGATTATGAGACATTTTCTCCTGTTTCCCGACACACTTCCATCCATACAATTATTTCCCTTACTGCATCCATGGGTTGGAGACTACATTATATGGATGTGAAGACAACCTTTCTCAATGGTGATATTGAGGAAGAAGTTTAAATCGAGCAACCAAATGGATTCGTGACACATGAGAAGAAGTCGCATGTATGCAGGTTGAAGAAATCCTTGTATGGACTAAAGTAGGCAGCTCATGCTTGGTATGAAAAGATTGATGGATACTTTATGAGTTTGTGCTTCAACAAGAGTTTTTTTGATCCCAACGTATACTACCACATAGTGGATGATGCGTGCCTGATTTTGGTCCTATATGTTGATGACTTATTCCTCACCGGTTCAAAAATCCTTATTGTTGAATGCAAGCAGGCATTGGATTCAGAATTCGAGATGAAGGAACTTGGTATGATGCACTACTTCTTAGGACTAGAAGTGTGGCAGAGGACTGATGAAATTCTCTTGGGTCAAGGAAAATACACAGTTGATATATTGAATAAATTTGGGACATGAGACTATAGATCCATGCCTACATTGATGGTGATGAATTTGAAAAAAATGAATGAGGCTTATTCTGATTTAGGAGAGATTGATCCACATATTTACAGATAGTTTATTATATCATTGATGTATATGGTTAAGACCAGACCTGATATATCCTATGTAGTGAGTGTACTCGGTCAATTTATGAGTCAGTCGAGACAAACACACTAGATAGCAGTGAAGCATGTGTTGAGATATTTATGAGGCACAATTGGTTATGGCCTGAGATATGCCTTCAGTGTAGACATGAGATTGTAGGGATATGACGATGTGTATTGGGTAGGGAGCGCAGTGGACCAGAAGAGCACCTTCGGTCATTGTTTTACTTTGGGGTCTGTCATGGATTCTTGGTGCATCAGGAACCATACTTTTGTGGCTTTGAGTGTTACGAGGAAAATCACTCTATGGCATGGGGTAAACTACAACAAAGAGAATGTCTGCAGAAATCGACTCTAGTCTCAAGTATTCTATATAAACAAAGATGTTAACAAGACAAGATAAATATCCTAGCTTGTACGGATGTTCGAATAAGACCATCGTTGAGCACTCGACTCAAAGATATACACTTGCAATTTGTCCTCAACAACCAAGATACACAAGCATACCGTGATAATATATAAAGTTAGAACATATAATAGCATAATCCATCAATATTAATAAAAAATATTCCCATGGAATAACAATTCAAATATTTTCAAGACATTAATTGGACAAGAAAAGAGTATTTCTATTAAAAGATGATCAACAAAAGTATATGAATAAAAAACTTTCATGTCGGCACGTCTCGGAACTGAGAAACTAAGTCCCTTCTAACTAGGCCTCCACCACTTCAATCCTCCACCAAAGGCAAGCTCATATAAGAGAGACACTGAGGTTCTCCATCAAATAGGGAAGAGCTTGGGAGTTGAACAATGTGTTCAAACTTAGAAGGACAAAAGGATGCAGACTCAATATGAAGTGAATAATTTCTCCAGAGTAACTTTGCTCTCAAATTTGAATTATTCTCCTCTCTTCCATAGCTTGGATATGGCCCATTTATAGCCTTCAAATGGGACTGAAGGGTCGATTCAGAATGTTTCCATTATATGAAAGGTCAAGGATCATGGATCTCGTGAAATGACATGGAAACCCGACACAATTGTTTAATTTTGGGCACAAAACCCAATGTACATGGGTTGTAATGGTTTTCAACCCGCGTATATGCATGTTGTATAGCTGTTAGGGTGTGTATATGTGGAAAGATATGTTTTTTAGATTTGGAAATTGCAAAAA
Organism: Picea engelmannii; assembly: GCA_009831015.1. Classification (NCBI taxonomy): domain Eukaryota; kingdom Viridiplantae; phylum Streptophyta; class Pinopsida; order Pinales; family Pinaceae; genus Picea; species Picea engelmannii. The sequence goes on from ML819552.1 coordinate 145,173, forward strand.
GGGACTTCAAGTCTACATAGGGAAATGGAAAATGCCTTTTGAGCAAGTTGCATGGGGTGAGGCATATATTGCTATAACATTGAGTACTGCAGAAGCATAGTACATTGCATTATGTGTGGCATTCTGTGAAGCAGTGTGGATATGCAAGATCCTTGCAGAGTTATTTGGACATGAGATGTATTACACCGTTATCCATTGCGATAACCAGAGTTGTGTGAAGCTCTCATAGAATCCTATGTTTCACGATAAATTGAAACACATCGAGATCAAATACCATTACATCAGAGATATGGTGCAAAGGAAAGAAATACATCTTTCTACACCCGATCAAGTTGTAGATGTCTTCACCAAACCTCTTGTCAGGAAAAAGTTTGAGTAATTTTGTGAGAGAATTAGCCTGGTGGAGAATTCCTCCCTAGCTGAGAGGGAGTGTTGATGATTGTAGCTTCATGAGACATTCTCCAAGTCGTTCTCCTCTGGACTGAGTTGAGACAATCTGTGAGAGAGCCCATGTGATGGGTGTGTTATAGTCCCCTAGACTAAGTTGAGATGACGCGTGTGGTATCTTTTTGTGCTCCTCTGGACTGATTTGAGATGAATTGAGATGGTCTCATTTCAGACTCCTATGGACTTATTTGAGTAGACTTGAAATGGCTCTCCAGATGGTACTCCTATGGATTTAGTTGAGTTGATCTTTTGAGAGTGACGTCCATGTGGTTGAGCACAAGTGGATGTGTCCCTAGTGGCTGAGCACTATAGGATGTGTGAGATCCTTTCTATATTGTCAAAGATTAAGACTTTGGTAAAACCCTAATTTGTGTTGTAAAGGGTATAAGTCGGCCCCACCATGTAAAGATAATTAATATTGTGTAAAGATAAATTATATTATTAAGTTATAGAAGTCAGCCATATTGTGCCAATAGACACATCTATTTGATGTGCTAGGTCTTGTATAAATTAGAGAGTTAGATCCCCATTGTGGATCACTCTTTCATTCACTCAATGCACGGTTTGAAATTGGAGGGATGAAGTGCACACTTCTCTTAGGCGCTAGATTTCTTGGTCAAATAGCACCCTCTTATGTGCACTAGGGTTTATGGTGTGTGGTGGATCTTCTCTTGACTCTATAACAAAGGATTGTTGGGTTTTTCCCTTGTTTGAGAAGGGTTTTCCCAAGATAAATTCTTGTGTCTTGTGCATGGTTATTCTTCTTATGCTCTTGGTTATTTCAGCTATTGTATATTGTATTGATGCATTGTTTATGGTTCAAGTTCATGCTAAATTGAAAGAAACTACATGTGCTTGAGCTCATCATTAAAAATTCAACAATTTGCTTGCATCCATTTCTCAAAACCTACGCTTATTTGTCTGCTCCAGGCCTTGTTTTCCCATTGAATATGTGACCAAGAAAATAAATGCAAACCCAGGTTTGAATTTTCGTTTATGGTCTCGGCCCAACATTGGGAAGATTGGTTAGACTCACAAAATTGTGGCTCACTTTTTGTTTATCCATGAGGGAATTCTGTCGACTTTGAAGTTGATGTGGATTTTATGTGTTTCGAACCAAATTTGTTTTCGCAACAATTATTTGGGGTTACGATGTAAATTTTATATAATGAAAGGTTTTATGTTTTGTTTCACATGCTCTCATGCGAACTTGAGGCATTCTAGTTATGATTATGACTAAGTGAATTTTTTTTGTCGACGGTCTCATGTAGAATGCTTTACCAGTCAAAAAAGATATCTATGGTTTAAAAAAATGAATGAAACTTGCAAGTTTGATAATCTTCTAATTTTCCTTGAGATTGGTATTGGGAAATTTAAAGAAAATTGTTTCCATATCGTGGATATTGTATGTTTAAATGTTAAAGAGAAAT
>ML819553.1:10977-25140 GCA_009831015.1 Picea engelmannii
ATATATATATATATATATATATATATATATATATAAGCCGAATGTGGTCATTCCAACATAAGCATGCAACCACCATTCTGATCAAAACACCATGCAGGCATTTCAACACAGAAACCATTTATAAGTGTTCAAATGTAAGGTAGCTAGAGAGGTAGTGAGGGGGCCCAGAGGGCCCATAGTGATAATAGTGGAGGTCATTCAATGTAAGGTGGACTAGGTCCACTATATTATTAAATAAGGCCCACTATGGTATTTAGATATAATAAATGTAAGAGGACTTCTTAGAAGGTTCTACTTCTAGAAGATTCCTCCTCTAGAATGTTCTTAGGTGATGGTAGCACTATATAAAGGGGTTCAAGCAATGTAATGAGACATGAAGATAATTATTGTTTTTGGAGCTGAAGCTCAATAGGAGGATGCCCCCTCGAAGAGGCAAGTGAACAGGAGAGGATCCCTTCCATAATAGGATCCATTGTATGGTGTTGCCCTACCCTAAGGGTTTGATAGTAATAAATGATATTTTGCATATTGTTCTTGTATATATGTTGTGGTGATTTTGTATTCAGTATTGGTTCTTAACAGAAAAACAAATCATTGATGAAGATACCAAACTCACGTAGCTAGCAATTATGCTAAGAGACTGTGCACTATACTGGTACATGAGTCTAGACACAAACAATGCCCCTGGGATGACGAGGACACTGACAGACATTAAGAAGCTACTAATCAATGAGTTCCAGAAGCTGAGCTCAGAGGATCAGTAAATGAATGAGATGATCGAGATAAGACACAAACTAGGAGAATCTGTATGGGAGATTGACCAGAGAATCAAGCCACTAAAGGGAAAACTAAAATACCTTACGACCAAGATGCAACATCGACACCTATTTGTCAACTCACTACTCCCACAATTAAAATATCCCTTATGAGAACATAAATTTCAGACGTAGGCAGAGGCTCTACAGGTAGCCTTGCAACTGGAAGAGAACCAATACCCACAAACAAACCCAACTATTGAGGAATTGAAGGAGGATTTGAAGAATCTAACATTTCAGCTGAACCAGAACAAGAATAAGGACAAACAAGAATTTGTTTGGTGCATCGCATGTAGGATAGAATGACACCACAAGAACGAATTCTCAACGTTCACACAGTATATGGAAACGGGTATGCCAAATCTACTAGCACGAGGATTATGGTGCAAAATATGCAAGAAAATGGGTCACGACCCTTGTCACTACACGATGATGTAGAAATACCAGACAGTTCCAAAGAATTCATATTGCACCTTTTGTAAGTCAGTGGGCCACGACGACAAATATTGTAGAACTATGGAGTTCATGCAGGAAAGAACATCAGATGCATATAGGGTATAGGCCGAAATGATGACTAGGAAAATAGCATCACAGTTCAATCAAGCCCCAGTTCCATACAACATTGTGCAGCAACAGTACAATACTGCGCAGAAGCAGTACAATATTGTGCAACAACCATACAATAATGTGCAGCCGTAGTATAACCCGACACAGCCCTAGTACAATATCGTGTAGTACAATTAGGAACCACTGTATAACACGTCAAGAGGTGACCGAGTAGGCTACCGAGGAGGAGGAGGAGGAGGAGCCAGAGGAGGTTTCGAACGCGGTAGAGGACCAGTCACATGTCACAATTGTCAGCAACCAGGACATTATGCACGGGAATGTCCACTTCCACCAGCAACTTGTATGTATTGTCATGCATCGGACCATGATATAGAGGAATGTCCGACACGACTAGTAAATATTCAGGAAAAGAGGAATCAGAACAATTAGAAGGTCCAATGTATTTCAACCGAAGCAAGGGATGACAAATGAAATATCAATATAGTCACCCGTGGAGGAACGAAAATAGGAAATGACGCAGTTCGACAAGAACCAGCACATAACCAATGAGTAAACAAGAACACTGAACCAAGAAATAATTTCGATGTGCCAAAATCAAAGGAGACATTTAAGGAAGTCAGACAAGAATTTCAGAAGGAGGACACAACCTCGACTTCAACTACGAAACCATTCAAGGAAGCCCCATAATATGAGATGCGACCATCACTGGATCATACCAATGAAATGCATCCCAAGGGAAAAGTAAGTGCGATCGAAGGATTTTTGCAATCATGCGTGGAAGTATTAAGTGATCCTTCATCTGTGAAAATATTGGAAAACATACTAGAGAAATTTAGCAGTGAGATGGAACAAAAACTAGAACCAAAAACTATCAACCACCTGCACACAAGAAGAACAACAAGTAGGGAATTTAGACTAAATGCTAACATTGGGGATTTCAATATGGAAGACATTATACTAGACCTAGGATCTGAAGTGAATGTGCTACCAAAGAAGACATGGCAATGTATGGGAGAGCCAACACTAGGATACTTAAATGTCCAATTAAAACTAGCAAACAATCATAGATTCCTACCAATAGGTAGACTGAAAGGAGTGACAGTAGATATTGATGGAGTGTGCACTAAAGAAGACTTTGAAGTCATTGAAATAGTGGACATAACAACACCTTACTCGACACTACTTGGTATGGATTGGGCATTTGACAACCAGACCATAATCAATTTGAAAACCATGAAAATGACATTTGAATCTGAAGAATACAAGGTCATAGAACCACTAGATCCATTAGAAGGGGAGAGGTTCGTAGAAACCACTTACCTATACATAGAGGAGATCATCCAGTTGTATAGAACAACTGTGCATGATGAGGATTACGTAAACCTAACTGGAGACGAGGTACTTAGTTGGTAGAGAATTACATCATGTGCAACAGACTCAGACACCGGGTTAGAAAATGGCAATAGAGACTACACGAAGTATCCACATGAAGATGTGCAATAATAGGCCGCACAGTAAGATGGGTAGGCATAGAAATTAGAGAACCACCCAGCTTCCACAGACTAAATGATTTAGAAACATTCTTGACATAATATGAAGACAAATTATTAGAAAACTAGCAAATGTTAGCACTTGACTTAGCACTGAAGGCCACACCCACAAGATGGTGGGGCACACATAAAGAGACCATCACAAACTAGTATCAATGTAAGCACCTACTGCACATAAGGTTTAGTCCAGAACAATAATACAACAAACAAAAAAAATATGACGAACAAGAGGCACTAGCAGAACACTTGGTGAAGTGCAAAATGCTATGGATAAAGACACCACCAAAGGAATGGTCTCATCACTTCATACATACTTTGGGGGGCATACCAACAAACTAGTATATAGACCAGGAATTGTGCAAAGGAACTACAACATGGAGGACATTGCAACAGAACTTCACAATCACTTTCTCATTCAAGCATGAGAACCCCAACATAGACACAACCCTCAAACGAATCAGAGGAGTAATATTCATCCAAGAATCAGAAATATAATTTATCACAGAAGAGCAACTACAGAATAAACAGACAATCAAGGAACTACTGTCATGTTATCATGTACAGGAGGAAGCACCAGATGAAGGTGACCCACATGACATTCAAATCGAAGAAGTAGAAGGCGAAAGAGATGTGGAAGGACCACCCATAGAATCAGAATTCATTTTCACACCAATCAAGGTAAATAAAGTTAACATCGGGACAACTGAGCAGCCCAAAATGGCCAACGTTGGAGACTACTGGGATGAGAAAATAGTATAAAGCATCACATAATTTTTACACGAATATAGTGACCTTTTTCCCACAACATTTACAGAGATGAAGGTTATAGCTGGAGAACTGGGAGAGATGAAGATACCACTCAGACCTGAAGTGAGACCTATTAGACAACGACCCTATAGATTGAACCCCATATATAAAGAAAAATTTAAAGATGAGATCAACTGGATTCTCGAAGTCGGCATCATTGAACCAGTTGAGGAATCAGACTGGATAAGCCTGATGCTAATATAGGATAAGAAACAAGGAAGAGGGATCAAGATATGCGTCAACTTGAGGAAGTTGAACGATGCATTCCTACATGACCCATTACCTACACCGTTCACGGATGAAGTGCTAGAGAATGTGGGGGGACATGAATCTTACTCATTCACTAATGGATTCTTAGGATACCATCAGATTAAGATATCACAGGAGGACAGACACAAGAACACATTTGTGATAGAATGGGGATCTTATCAGTACACAGTCATGTCATTTGGACTGAAGAGTGTACCCGCAATATTCTCCAGAGTGGTCATCGCATAATTTAAGGAATTCATCCATCAGTTCCTCAAAGTATACCTGGATGACTGGATAGTTTATAGTTTGTTGAAAAACCATGTGTAAGTGCTACGATGATGTTAGAGAGATGTAGACAATGTCAGATATCACTGAACATCAAGAAATTCATATTTGGAACAATGTTTGGGATACTATTGGGCCATATAGTATGAAAACAAGGTTTGTTAGTGGATCTAGCCAAGATCGTCGTCATTGTTAACTTACCAGCACCAAAAATAGTTCGATAGCTAAGAGAAACCTTAGGGCGCACACAGGATACTACAAGAAGTTCATCAAAGGGTATGCACAGATCACAACCCCAATGGAAAAACTATTAAGGAAGGATACAAAGTATCAATGGAATGACGAGTGTCAACATGGTCTAGATACTCTGAAGGAAAATATGGTTACCGCACCAATATTAGTATTTCCAGAGTGGGAAAAGACATTCCATGTGCATGTAGATGCATCAGTGATAGCACTAGGAGCTATCTTAGCACAGTTAGGAGCAGGAGACTTGGATCACCTGATAGCTTTCGCAAGAAGAAAGTTATCAGAATCAGAACATAATTATAACATGACAGAAAGAGAAGGCCTAGCCATGGTCTATGCACTATAGAAGTTCAGACATTACCTATTGGGAAAACACTTAATATGTTTACAGATCACTCAGCCCTGAAATACCTAGTCAACAAGCCAGTTTTGGGGGGGACAATTTGTCGATGGTTACTCCTATTTCAAGAATTTGATTGTGAAATAATAGTTAAACCAGGAAAAATGAATGCAGGCCCTGACCACCTGTCCAGGGTCACAAATGGAGAAGAACCTACAAATTTAGAATACACCTTTCTGGATGCACAGTTATTCTCGGTACAGATTGTTGATGACTACTTCATGGAGATCATCCAGTACTTGAGCACAGATACTTCGCCACAAGAATATACCACCGCATATAAGAAGAACCCGGTAGTTCGCACAACCGACTATCAATTGATCACAGGACACCTATACAATATGCGCATAGACAACATCTTGCAAAGGTATGTATTAGAGCATGAATGACCAAGAATTCTAGCAGAATCCCATGAGGGAATCGCGGGAGGGAATTATGCAGGAAACGATACCGCTCAGAAGGTACTACGTGAAGGAATATGGTGGCCAACGATTCATAGGGACTCGAAAGAGTACTGTCAGGGATGTGACATCTGTCAAAGGGTAGGCAAACCCAACAGAAGGGATGAAATGCCACTACGACCACAAGTAACAATACATGCATTTGAAAAATGGGCTATAGACTTTGTGGGACCAATTTACTCACTGGTCAAAAGAACAGGGGAAAGATACATTATCACCATGAAGGAATACCTAACAAGATGGGTGGAAGCCACACCAGTAATTGCAGCATAGAGACAACTGCACACTTCTTGTTTGAACAAGTCATCACTAGATTTGGGTGCCCAAGCATTTTGATGAGCGAACAAGGCACATACTTTATAAATAGCACCATCTGTGCCCTGACTGAAGAGTTTGAAGTTCATTACTAGAAGAGCACACCGTATCACCCATAGGCAAATGACATAGTAGAAGCCTTCAACAAAATTATGGAGAATGCACTGACAAACATCTGTAATGTCAAAAGAGACGAATGGGACCTCAAAGTACCCACAGTATTATGGGTGTATAAGACCACATGAAAAATATTAAAAGGGCACACACCATTCAAACTAGTCTATGGCCAAGAAGTAGTAGTGCCATTAGAATTTTTAGTACCCAGCGTATGCGTAGAAACTATCACATAGATGACAGATGGAGGCGTAGTAAAGGAAAGACTGAATCAGTTATTGTCAATGGATAAAGACCGAATCCTGGCAAGATTCCATCAACAAGTGCAGAAAGCAAGAGACAAATCTTGGCACGATCGACACATCGAGAAGAAAAAGTTTAAGGAAGGATATCTAGTATTGCTCTACGACATCAAGTCATTTTAGCACCTGGGGAAGCTCAGAATGCATTGGTTAGGACCATATGAGGTAAAATCTATACAGATGGAGGGGCTATATAGTTAAGAGATTTAGCAAGCGCAGACCTCTGAGGAATGATTAATGGGATCCGACTGAAGCTGTATAAGGACAGTCGACCACCCACCATGTAGTAAGGAAAAAAAAAAGAGAACAAAAAGGAAACAAGACTAAAACATGTGCAACAAGCTAGAGATAGAAAGGCCACAAGATGTTTGAAACACAAATTCAGCAAAGGCACGAACAATGATTACATATAGAGGGAAAATAAGCGGGAAACGGAAAATCGGAAAAAACAGTATGACAGGAAATCACTAAGGGAAATTAAAGCATGGCAAGGACCAATGGGACATCACTTTAAACATGCCAACATGACATAGAAAAGAAAATGTAATGGAAAGTACAAAACCACCGCAAATACATTGAACCCATAGTTATGATGCATTAAACACATAATGGAGGAAGCATCCTTGACAAGCTTTATGGAAAGCCCATACAACACGTGAGCGCAGGAACAACTAGTCTATTCGCAAAAGGAAAACAAAGAGAGAGTAATAGCAACTAGAATGAACAGAGCGAGACCACAGAGCTCACCAAAGTTATTCAAACTCAGAAAATGTTCAACAATCACCACTATGGAACTACTGAAGCTAGTAGAAACAAGCCTTACAGCTAGACCAACCAAGGTTCAAACTAGGTCAGAAGGACCGCTCGAAGAGAACGAACAACAACAGTCGGAGATCATCGAAATCGACAAAATCCCATCCCCAGAGAGGATACTAGTGAGCTCCATACCAATACTGGAAGAGATTCAATAGCAACAAGAAGAGGCCATGAAAGTGGATATGAAAGTAGCGGCGCAGGCACCTCAGAATGAGGAAGTGGAAACCCAACAGGAAGTGCATCCAAAAAGCATCAAAGCAGCCCTGGAGGTTAACAGAATGACACAAAATCTAGAAGTAGAAGTGCAACCAGACGAGTCACAAACGACCATCTCAGGTCAACCAACAGAGGAGACCGTTGTGAATGCCTCATCTTGGCCAGAATGGTTGATGGGGGAACAACTAAAAGTTGTTGGAACTTCGAACCAGCTACTGTAGTAGGAAGACAGAGTTCAGATACCGAGCTCACCCCATAAGAAAACTGTAGCAGAAATTGTTCTACCACGCATACCAGCTGGAGTATAGGTAGAACCAGAGCTACTGGGTCACGTCGAGAAGCCCAAGTATTCCAATCATTATGTATCAGACAAAACCAAGTTACCAGAACTTTCACAAAGGGTCTTTACACAGACCATATCCGTAAACCAACTTGGAGAAACAATTAGCCAACCACACCAATGGGCAACTGGGCTAGACAGAACAAGAATCTTAGGTTTGTTGAAGATACCACATTTTCGTAAAGGCCAGTATGTGACAACATGTGTCAAGAAGCTGTTAACAGACACACATGGACGAGACATATCGCTGGACAAACCCGTCCCCATAACTGTTGAGCTTATCGCACAAATCACAGGGTTACCAACATGGGGTATGGATCCCGCGTCGATTCTAGATGACAAATCCAAGGAGAAAGCATTAGTAGAAGAAATGAAGAAGAAATATGGCACTGCCAGAGGAACGAGGGGCATCATGATCAAACGAATAAACAAAGCAGCTACACAATTGGGCGCAAATATCCTAGCCTACAAATTTCTTAGAAAATGTCACAAAGACGAAGTACCAGTAGGAGTCATTGCAATTGCAACTTGTTGGTCACTATAATTGCTTATTTAACTAAACAATCAAGTGTTGCATAAATTGTCAACCCAGGGAAGTCTCTTTATTTCAAAGGTAATCACGCACTGTATATGCTCAATCTCAAAAGCAATCTAGAGTTGTAGTAAAAATACATTAATCACACTTTGCCTTGAACAAACTAAAGTTCTACTTTGAATTACAGGAAAGCAACCTACCTATTGCAGAGTTCAAAGTTTAAAGAAATAATTATCTAAAGAATCTTGGATTACATTTAAGAAAATAACAACAAGATGTTGCAACAGGAAAGACCAACTATTCTTTAATAGAGAACAGGACCCTATTCCCCAAGCATGAATTTTCAGCACCTGTTTCCGATCATCACAATTTCATGAACTCATTGCTAACTGAAATGATTGACACACACCGAAGGCTAACTATCTCTTAACAGAGAACATGACCCTATTATCCAAGAAGGAACCTTCAGCACTTGTCTCTGATTATCACACTTTCATAAATTCACCAAACAGGAATGCTAACTAGAATGATTAACAGTTACCCAAGCATGAATCATATGAAAACAATGTAACAACCAGTAAAGCAGAGTTTCAACAAAAAAGGGTTCAGTAAGGTAGTGTTTCAACAAAACATAATTTAATCAAGGCATGAACAGAAATAACATTAACATACTACATATCTAACCGATGAATCTTGTGAAGAAGGTGGGCCCTCCCTTCTCACAAGATTCCCCTGAAATGAAAGGAACTAGAGATAAATGCTCAGAACAATCTTTTATTCATCTGTCAACTGTATCATATTACAATCTGAAGTAAAACACGTCCTTCTCTGTAAATCCTTTCTTAGCCAAGAAGAAGGTCCTCTCTAATGATGATTTCCTCTTATTTAAAGAGGAGAATCCCCTCGATACAATTTGATCATCAAATTACATGTGCACATCTGAATCCTATTCTTAGTCAGATCAAATCTCTATACAGGAATAGGATATACTGGTCTCCCGTAACAGAATGCTATTACAATAGTTGAAAAGGTGCTGAGTGAGGTGTTGTTGTTACGACTGGAGTAACAGCTTATTTATTTATCTTCTTATTACTATTGTTGTATGTTGTTTCAACATCGCAAATCGTGGGTTGTTTCAGCAACAGGATTTACGTTCTGACTGTTTCATCAACATGGTCTCACGCAGCAGCGATGGTTAATTCTGGCTCAAGGTGTGGCTATTATGGTCAGTGTACATCTTTGTGTTGTTGTTTCAACATTTTAGACCATGGAGGGTGTAACAACTTCTTCTTGTGTGAGTTTTTGTTTCAGCATCGTAGACCACGGAGAGTGTAGCAGCTTCTTCTTGTGTGAGTTGTTGTTTCAACATCGTAGACCACTGAGAGTGTAGTAGCTTCTTCTTCTGTGAGTTGTTGTTTCAACATCGTAGACCACAGACTGTTTCAGCCACAGGGTTTGCTTGCTTTGACTATTCCAGCAACAGACCTCAATGCTAATCTACAGTTCGAACTGTTTCAACACTTATATATTTATGATCAACGGTTAAGTACGAGAGTAATGTAAAATTATATGCAAAACATGTTAAACATATAGTAAAGAGAAGAGACGTTATATACCTTTGGAGAGATAGTGTAAGGTGATAATATAAGTTTAAATGTGAGTGGAAAAATGATGTAATGGTAGCAAAAAGTGTGAGAAAAAAGGTACATTGTAGGGTCCTAACATCCCCCCCAACTTAAAATGTTGCATGTCCTCAAGCAACTTCAATCTGAATCAGAATCTGGATACTGACTTTGAGCATGCAAGTTACTTAAGCAGTAGCTGTGGAAAGTGTTTTCTGTTGGAGCTCTGAATCCTTGAACACATTGTAGCCTTTGCCAAGCTATTGTTTTGGCCTTCTTGGACAACTTATAATGAACTTGATATTTCTCTGCTGGCATCCACAGGATAGGAAAATGAAACTGATAACCTATCCAGCTTTTAGCACATTGCTAAACACACTTGATGTAGCTAGGTACCCTGGAGATTGTTGTCTCAAGATTAGTGGGGCTAAAGGGATTGTGTTCCTGTCTTTTCTCAATAGATTGTTGCCGAAACTTGTTATTTGCTTGTAGGGCAGCAATCTCTATGGATTTAATGAACTGTTGACAATCCTGAAGTACTGTTGTCTGTAGTTGCTGAATGTGTTGAGTCATCCCTGGTTTTTTCAAAAACTGATAATACTCTGTAACAAAGATGGCAGCATTTTGTGGTTCTGGCCATATCTAGAGAAGGCGCTTATCCTCATTATGCTTGGCAGCTAGGAATTCATCCTGCCATATAATCTGTTTGTTAAGGAAGGAGGTGAGTGCCTGAATCTGGATGTCACCAACAAGAGGGTTAAGGTTAAGCTATCGGTTCTCAGGGATGGCCTCATTATGAAAATATACCTCACAGAGGAGGTGTTGATCCATAGCAGAGGCTTCTGCAAAGGTTTTAACAAAATCTGTTGGATTTAACACTGCATGGGGTCTGCCTTCTTTGATTGATTTAATCTAAAACAATGTAAGTGGATCCATGAGGAATAGAGAGTAATTGCAGGATGGTTTCCTTGCAGCCAACAACTTTTGTGCCAAGTCAAATATCAGGAGCATTCTACCTTTTAACTCTTTATTCTATTTCTTATAGGCACAGGATTCTTGGCATGTTTTCTCCAAAGCTTCCCAGTTTGAATAGATATGGTTTAGCCAGATTAGTCTGTGTTCCTGCAGGATTTTTCCCTGTGTAACAACAGACTCTTTTTTCCATTTGTCAATTATTTCCTGCTCATCCCATGGTTGAGTTTGTGTTTCAGCGTTGCAAGTGGTGGGATGAGGTAGGGTCTGAGTGGCTTGTTCCAAAAAGGTGTGGGTATTGATCTGGCTAGGAGGGGCAGATTCATCAATAGGCAGTGTTTGTACAACTTTATTAACAAAAACAAGGGGCTTCATATTTGACAATTGTTGTAGGCCAGGGTTCAGTTTTAATTTTGGAAGGTCCTGCTGGTTCTTGTGTAACAGCAGGGCATTCTTCTTTGACTGAAAAAGTCGTAGGTGCAGGGGAAGCTCCTGGCATTGGAATTTGAATTACTTTGTAGCCTGCTTGATAGTAGATGTCCCCACATTGACTGCACATATACTCTCTACATGGATTCTCTGTTGTATTTTCCTCTGTCATGGTCGTTATGCGAGCTAGGGTGTATAATTTAAGTTCCTTCTCATAGGCTTCCTTTTCCATGGCTAGATCTTGCTTGTAGGCTTCCATTTCATACCTTAGGAACTCATTTTCTTATAAGACAGAGGCCATTATTGATTATGGTTGAGGGGTGACTGGTTCTTGTGTAGCAGTCACAACCGCACTAGCTGGTTCTTTTGGAGCAGCTATAGGATCAACAGTTGATTCTTATGTTTCAACTTCTTGATGTAACGAAATTAATGTTGCAGCACCCTGGGCATCTGATTCCTGTGTCTTGGTAACAATATCAGCAGTTGGTTCTTGTGTTTCAGCTATAGTTGGTTCTTGTGTGACAGCTATAGCTGGTTCTTGTGTTTCAGCTACTGAATGAGTAGTTGGTGCTTGTGTTTCAGCTACTAAATGGGTAGTTGGTTCTTGTGTTTCAGCTACTTGATGAGTAGTTGGTTCTTGTGTTTCAGCTACTTGATGAGTAGTTGGTTCTTGTGTTTCAGCTACTGAATGAGTAGCTGGTTCTTGTGTTTCAACTACTTGATGAGTAGTTGGTTCTTGTGTTTCAGTTACTGAATGAGTAGTTGGTTCTTATGTTTCAGCTACTGAATGAGTAGTTGGTTCTTGTGTTTCAGTTACTAAATTTGAAACGGATGTTGTCACAACACACTGGGCCTCTGGTTCTTGTGTTTCAGTGCCCGTGGGTGGAATAGGTAAAGATTCTAGAATTTGGGAGGTTGAAGGTGTACGGGGTTTTAACCGGATGGGTTGGGGGTTTAGGGAAGTGGCAGTAGTGGCTGTTCTTGTTGAGGCCCTTGTTTGTTTTCTTTGTAAAAAGGGCGGAAATAAAGGAATTTTCTTTCATTTGCGTGGGGGATTTTCCTCAATGATGGGACAGCGAGAATTGTCTGGTTCATAATCATCGCTAAGGATATGAACGACAGGAGTGGATGATTATGGTAAAATGTGGGGTGGGCTTGGTATGGTAGGGTGGTTAATTGGATTGATTGGGTTTGTAGGTGGACTGTTAGGTACTTCCAGAGGGTCTGGAGGGTTTTGTGGTTATTGTTCCTGAAGATTTTCAGGAATTTCAACAGCTTCTTGGGGGTCTATGGGTGGGTTGTTTAGTGGAGGGTTTTGTTGGGCAAAACCCTTTTGGATATGAAGTTGATCAAGACGATGATGGGTGAGGGAAAGGGCGGGATTTTTAGCCTTTTTACAATAGTGCAACATATTTTAAAGACATCCGAGCAGATAATAAGGAATGTTTACCAATCTAGCATGCCGTAAATGAGATAACATGACAAAATCGTACTAGTAGACTACCTGATATCGGCCTTCACAGGTAAGGTAGTGCTTGAAAAACTTTGCAACTTTCGGCCATGGAGGCGGAAACGAGCTAAGTCGGACACCTCAACCTTTAGGTTCAATTTGTTCCCCTGGCAAGAGGAAATTTTGTTGGGCATTAAGAATGAAATGTTTGCGGCTGAACCAGCGAATGCCATTGATAGGCAGACCCGAAACTTGTGCTATATCCTCCTCTGTAACTGAAATCTGAACCCCTTGAACCGTGGAATGATCTTCCTGGAGATTTTGAGTGAATTGAAGAACCAGTTGTTGATCAAATCCCTGGAGCCTCTGAAAATAACCCAGCCATCCTGCCTGCAGAAAATTTTGATAGACTTCTGGGTATAGTTCTAACAGGGCTGTCGTGGTGGGTTTGTGTCGTATAACAGGGCCTCCCATAGCTAACCGCTCAGTAAAATGCACCAACAGAGAGTCAAGTAACCGCTTCTGTGCAGAGTGAGTTTTTCAGGTGAAGGCATGCAAATGGTAGTGAAACAATGAAAGGATGATGAAGAAAACGAGTGACGGTGGTTGATTCGTGTGAAATGATGGTACAAGATTTTGATATTTCCCCCCCTTTAAGTACGACTGAAATAATGATTTTACATGAGTGGTAATAATGAGTTGGAATCTTCTCATTAACTATAGTTCAATTGTATTTACATATAAAGTTTACATACCTCATCTTTACCTTTTGATTCGTACTTCAAGCAAAATATAGTGCATGTCCATAATAGTTCTGCAGTAGCCATGGCAGAGACTTTTGATTTGTTAGAGGAATTGTATCAAGGATTTGTTTACTGGAAGGACAAAATGTAGTATGAGAGCGCAAAAGTTTATTGACAGAGAATGCTGAAAAGTTGGTGTTTCAGCAACAGGGAAAGAATAGAGAAGTGTTTGCTAAAGAGTGATGTTGCAGAAACTGCTGAGGAAGTGGTGTTTTAGCAGTGGTGACATGTTGCTGAGTAGTGGTGTTTTAGCGATGGGAAGAAGGGTGAGAAATTGTTGAACAGTGGTGTTTCGGCAATGGAGGAAAAGGCGAAAAGTTGCGGAACAGTGATGTTTCAACAATGGGAAAATGTGAAAAATTGTTGAACAGTGGTGTTTCAGCAATGGGAGAAAAATGTGAAAATTTTTGGAATAGTGGTGTTTCGGCAATGGGGAGGGGAAAAATGTGAAAAATTGTTGAACAGTGGTGTTTCAACAATGGGGGAAGAATGTGAAAATTTGCTGAATAGTGGTGTTTCAGCAATGGGAAAAGAAAGGCGAGAAATTGTGGAACAGTGGTGTTTCAGCACTCGGGAAATAGAAAAAAGTTGTTGAACAGTAGTGTTTTAGCAATGTGGAAGCTTGGCTCTTCTTTAAGTAAGATCATCCTTTCTTAGTAGGCCTTTGATTTGATCGAGAATATGCAAAAATCAATTATAACATGCTACTTCTTGACAGGGATTATTAGTGAACGAAATCTAATCTAATACTAAAGAAATTAAATTAAAAAGAATTAATTGCAATGAGGGGTAGGAGCCCCCTTTAAAAAGAGGTAATGAGAGTCTGCCACACATGTGGCCTTAAAATATTCTTTGGAAATAGG
>ML819553.1:54050-68579 GCA_009831015.1 Picea engelmannii
CCCTGATGTCTTCTGAAGCTTTAGAAGGAAATATGCTGAGAATAGAATGGTGTGGAGGAATATTTCATCCCCGAGACCAAGCTGTGGAACAAGGTGAGTGGATATTTCACCACTGAGTTGCTCACAAGGGTTTGTGCAGCAAAGCCCCAAACTGAATGCTCAAAGCACTAACAAGAAATATCCAAATCATAATGAGTAATAGGTGCACCCCAACCTCTTACTTATACTTTTCCTTCTAATTCTCTGTTGAGTTAGGTTAACTCCCAGGGTTAATCTTCTATTCTTTTGTTGAGTTATCTTTTACTCCTTTATCCTTTTCCTTTCTTAAGTCAACTTAAAAATATAACTTTTAACTTCTTGACTTTTCCACCTCAGTGTGAGACTATGACCTAGTGGGGGTGCCCAGGCCACTGAGTCTCCTCATCACCTCTCTAAGAGGTGGGGGACATTACATTGACATTGACCAAACTCACTCGGGCTCCTTAGAGGGTATACCCACGATTATGTGTGGGAGCTTGCACCAGGGTGTAAGTCCGTTAAGCAGGTTGTCAGCGTAACTTTTCCACCCTAGCCCAGCCCCTTCTCATCTCAATTGTTGCAATGTTGGATTTCATCACCAACTAGTGACTTCGGAATTAGAAGGTCTTATTTGCTTGGTGTTTCTTCCTAGATTTTTTTTACTAGCACATGTTTTTTGTTTACCAAAGTTGACCATACAATTTTCTTCATGAAGTTTGTCACTCATTTACAATAGCTCCTCCACGTCGTTCACGTAGAATGCAGGGTTTATCTCCAGAGCATCTGGAAGGTTCTCAACCCTTGCCTACAAATACACCTGAGGGCTCTCCTCGGAAAAGTGAAGTCACAATCGTCACCACACCACAAGTGGAATGAACTGACTCTCTAGAGCATTTCCAAATTACTAATAATCGAGAGGACTTTTGACTTCACCCTGATTCTGAGCGACCGTTTATGCGAATGAATTCTTCTGGAAAATTAGTTGTTACGTCTTCTGGATCACCAGTTGGACCCTTTCCAAGCATAGAAGGCCAAGATATTTTTTGGTCTATAGGTGTTTTCTGACGGGACCTTTTTGGTCTAGGTTCACCTGTGATTTCCGAAATCAACCCACCTGTGATTTCAAAAATCTCTAGTCCAGAGACAGTACCGTTGACTACCGCTTATCACTTTACTGTCCCTGTCGAAATGGCCCATATCACAGATACTACGAGTGTTCCAACTAGGTTTACTGAAGTTATTATTGCTCCCATCAACACCTCGCGAACGCCCAATGTCACTCTGACACTACCACCCAGATACCATGCATTGAATGCTTCCATTCACACTCCTACGCAAACCCCATCCTTCTCTCTAGGTGGTCCTTCTTCTTCTGGGCACTCTCTTCCCAATTTTATTCCAACACTCCCTCAATTTCCTTTTGGAGGACCTTCTTCGTCTTCTACTGGCAGTCTTAATCCTAGTGGCGTTATTCCATCCTTCACTCCAAATTACCAGATTGCGGTTGGTGGACAATTTCACCAATGTGGTATGACTCAACCCCCTTTCAGCGGGTAAAATCCTTTTGGCACACAAATTCCAATTGGAACACAACCCCCAATTGGAACACTACCTCCAATTGGAACACCACCTTCGATGGGAGGACCGACCCCGCCTTATGGGAAAAACATCCCTCCGTCCTTGGCCCAGTATTGGAAACACTTGATACAACATCCTCCTCAATCGACTGGGGGGAAACAATTTCCAGCTGCGTCTGTAATACCCCCTAGTGTGGGCCAACCATATCTAGGTTCGTTCAATCCCATTTGGGGGGCGAATGCTCAAACTCAAGTCCCTGTTCTAGGGTATAATCCTATGAGTTACTATCCTCTCCAACCACCACCGAATCCACCTGGGTCTTCACATTATATGTAGACTTCTTATGGTCCTACTAGTTTTCCGACAGGGCTTCCTCCCCAAAGCCACCAGTACCCGCAGGTGAATCGACAGTTACCCTTTATAGCCACTTTGGATCTTCCAGACTTGTCAAGGATTTTAAATGATCTGATTCATCACTCTCCCCAATGGCCTGCTATACCCGCCAAGCTACCATCAGAAATTCCCAAATTCGACGGCAAAGTGGGAGAGGACCCAAGCAATCACGTTATGACTTTTCACCTATGGTGTTCGTCCAACTCGTTGATGGACGACTCTATTCGTTTACGTCTTTTTCAACGAACCCTCACAGGTTCTGCTCCGAAGTGGTATATTGAATTTCCACGAGGTTTCTTCTCTGACTTCAACACCCTAGCTATGGATTTCCTCACACACTACCAGTTATCAATTCGTTATGACACGAGGATCGAGAATTTGACTTCTTTCAAATAGAACAAGGCCACTCATATATCCGATCCCATTCATGAGTGGCGACGGCGACGACGTCTTATTAAACTCGAACTCCCCATTCAGTTGCTGGCAGAATGGTTTACCAAATCATTTGTGAACGACATTGGTCGTGACATTGCCATGGGTGGAGTGGTCACAGAAGAGTAGGTTATAAGTCATGCTCAATATCTTGACCTCGTTTACTCGCAAATGGGGACCCTTTATGATTTACTACCTGACTTACCTCATCCTTCCACTTCCACCACTTCAACTACTCCAGCTGCTTCGCATGCAGCTGACGGTGTGATTGGCACTTTCCAGGCCCAACCACATTCCACCTCAAGCACAAACCCCAAACCTGCTTCTTCTAATGTTCAAAATGCTCCATCTCCTGCCCCTCCCACCGGCAATACTTTTGAGGTAAATGCAGTCCAATCTACCCGAGCCGATAAAAACAAATCTAAGAAGGGGAGAGGTAAGAATAAGGAGGACAAAAATACTTCTCAAGCAGAGTGAACCAAAAGTACCCTTGTTGACGATCGAGATAAGCGCAAACCTCTATACCCTTGTCTTATCTGTGGTGATGATCACTACAAGAAGGATTGTCCACGACGCACTGAGGTCACTAAGTTCCTTCAAGGAGCTCCAAAACCACCAGCACCAGTCGTTTTGTCCCAACCCTTCCCATCTCAACAACAGGCTCAGTTGGTCATTCATGACCAACCCTCATCTTCTACTACATCTTAAGTACTGATGTGTACTGGTGATTCGAAGCAGAGCGATGTTGCCCTCACTACTCGAGCCAAAGATTTTTCTCCCTCTAAAGAGAAGGTTGATGATATACCTCCTTCCTCGGCACAACCCTCTCCTGCGACTCCACCTACCAACGGTCCTCTTCATCTCGAATGACCGAGCCTCAACACAGTTCTTCGACCCCCCCCAAAGGGCGTCGTTCAAAAATTGGCTTTCAATCCTCATGCTCATGCTGCCCAGAACTACAACATTGTTGAAGATCTGTCCCAAGCACCTTCTGCGATGTCATCCCTCGAAGTCCTTCAAAGTTGTCCTACGCAACGGAAGGCACTATTGAAATCTATCAGTGGAATTGACCCGACAGATACGAATTTAATAATCTTTGACTTGGAAGATCACATTCCAAGGTTACCCCCTCAATTTTCATTTCAGATCCAAGTGATTGTCTCTGAAAAAAACATTTGTTGAACCGTTATCGACGAGGGTGCCTCGACGTGTGTCATGTCTCTTGCTTGCTAGAAAGCCATTGGCTCTCCTTCCTTGAATGAATCCCAAAACACTCTTAAAGCCTTCAATGGCTCTGGTTTTAAGCCCTACAGTGTCCTTCCTTCGTTGCCCATCATGTTAGAAGGAAAAACGGTCCAAGTCGAAGTGGAAGTCTTTAACGCTCCCCTTGATTACAATCTTATGCTTGGCCGCAACTGGATCGATTCCATGCGTGCAGTTGTGTCGACCCTTTTCCATGCGGTACGTTTCCTGCATCAAGGAAAGGTGATCACCATTGACCAACTAGCCTTCTTTAATTTTGACACCCGTACTGGCAATGTACCATTTATCGCTAAAACCCCACCGGGTTATGAGAGCGTCGGTGTAGGCCTTCTCAATGACTCTTCGTTAATGGGTACTTTCCCCATTCCACCACCCGATGTTCCACGCTAGTTTGTTGCTTCCATCAACATGATCTCCACCTCGCCTCATGAAATTCCTACATCTCATGACCCCTGGATAGTACCTGACCCTGGAGATCATCTTCGTTACAGCAACAAAATGCCGTTAAGTCCGGTCGAATCTGCCTATCAGGCCATTCAATCGGCAACACCTTCTACCCCCTCTCTTGGTGAGTTGTCTCCCGATCCTTTTCGTGTCTTTTTTTCCACTGACGAAATGATCATGTCTGTCATGGAAGACACCCCTTGGGACAATGGCCATCATTGTTCCATCCTCTTTCTGGAGCAACATACCCTTGAGAACTACCAATGAATCTTGACCCCGTTGACCGTTGTCGTCATCTCCACTGTTCTCGAGTCTGCACACGATGTGTTTTCCGAAGGGAACTTAAGAAATATCTCTCCCACTATTCCCCTTGACATATCCGTCAAACCTGGGATTGTTGAAAATGTCCATATCGGAGCTTCGTGTTCTTCTGACGAAGTTGTCACCTACACGTCCCTTTTCAAAGAGTTTCGTGATATCTTCGCATGGACCTACGAAGAAATGTTGGGTATCAACCCTAAGATTGTGATACATGAGATAAAGACATACCCCGACGCTAAACCTGTTCGGTCATGCCTTCATCCAGTTCACCCACGTAAAGCGGCTGCTATCAAGCTCGAAGTGGAGAAACTTCTGAAAGCTGACTTTATTTATCCGGTGGCTCTCACAGACTGGGTTTCCAATCTTGTCCCGATTGACAAGAAACAAGGCACCATTCATGTATGCGTTGATTATAGGGATATCAACAAAGATTGTCCCAAAGACAACTTTCCTACCCCCTTCGTCGATCAGATTGTCGATGATTGCGCCGGAAGTGAAATCTTCTCTCTCATGGATGGTTTCTCCGGGTATAATCACATCAACATTGTTCCCGAGGATCAACATAAGACTGCTTTTATTTGTCCTTGGGGTACTTTTGCCTATCGAAAACTTCCTTTCAGTCTCAAGAACGCTGGCGCAACTTTTCAACGCGCTATGTCTTATGCTTTCCATGATATCAAGCACATCGCTCAACCATATTTGGACGATTTACCCGCTAACTCAATGCGCCGAGTTGATCACCCAAAACACCTCCGAGCCATTTTCGTCTGCTGTTGGTTCTACCATATATGTTTGAATCCTCATAAGTGCATTTTCTATGTGGAATATGGCCGCCTTCTAGGTTTTATCATTTCGCATCAAGGGATCCCGATGGATCCTTTAAAGGTTGAGGTGATACTTAATCTCCCTCCTCCTTCTACACTTCGCCAATTACAAAGTTTGCAAGGGAAAGCAAACTTTCTTCGTCGTTTTATCCTGAATTACGTCGAGATAACTCGTGGATTCAGAGTTCATCTGGGATACCATTTCTAACACTACTTTTGAAGCTTTGAAATTGTCCCTAACGTGTGCTCCACTTCTCTTTCCCCCCAATTACAGTCGCGATTATTTCCTCTACCTTGCTGCCTCAAATTACACCATTGGTATGGTTCTCGTCCAAGAGGATGATGCTAACGACGAACATGTTATTTACTACTTGAGTCGAAGTCTAATGCCTACTGAAATCAAGTATTTACATGTCGAAAAACTGGCCTTGGATGCCGTCCAAGCCGTCCAATGCTTCTGGCACTATATCCTCTCGTGCAAGACTACAATGATTTCTCACTACAACCCTATGCAACACATTCTTACCCATCAATTGCTAGGGGGGAAATAATCCAAATGCATTGTGATACTCCAGGATTTTGACTTGGAATTTGAACGCACCAAGTCCAAGAAGTCCTTAGTTTTTGCTGAGTTGATATGCGATTTTCCCCATTCTGAAATGGAAACAGTAGCAGCTAATTCATTACCTGATGAATCTCTTTTCCTTATTACCATAAATGATCTTTGGTATGGTGATATCATTATATATCTCCAAAACCAGACTTTTTGGCCAACTTTGTCTAGTATTGACCGTCGTCGCATACCCTATCAAGCTCGTGAATACATTATCCTCGGGGATACTCTTTATCGTCGGGGGATTGACTCTATTTTTCGACGTTGTCTAACGTTTGACGAAGCCAAGAAAGCTCTGAATGACTGCCATTTTGGAGCCTGTGGTGGTCATATGTCTGGGTATGCTACTGCCCATAAGATTTTATGAGTAGGGTATTTGTGGCCTTCTTTATTTAACGACTTCATAATCGTCGTTCAAAAATGCCATGCTTTCCAGACCTATAATCAGAAAATACGGTCACATCCCTCTCTTCTTCACCTTGTGGTCTCAGTTGGTCCCTTTGCGAAATGGGGCATTGATTTCATGACATGTCACCCTCACTCAGCCAGGGGGCATGGTTACATTATTGTAGCCATTGATTACTTTACGAAATGGGTCGAGGTGATGCTGACATTTGACAACACTGGAAAGACCGCAACATTATTCATTTTTAATCACGTCATAGCTCGTTTTGGTGTTCCCCAAGCTATTGTCACTGATCATGGTAGCCACTTCATAAACTTCATGATGTCTAAACTTACTGAAAAGTTGGGTCTTCGCCATGATAACTCAACGCCCTATTACCCACAAGCCAACGGCCAGGTCGAAGCAATTAACAAAGTTCTCATAACTATGCTCCGACGAATGATAGGGATTCACAAAACAAGTTGGCACACAATGTTGTTTTTAGCATTGTGGGCTTACCGGACATCCGTCAAATCTGCTACTGGGTTTACACCTTTCCGGTTAGTCTATGGTTTGGAAGCTATTCTCCCGATAGAATGTGAGATACCCTCTTTAAAACTAGTTGTTGAACTCCTACCAAACACTTCTGCTGAGGAAGAACGTCTATTGTATCTTATGCGATTAGATGGAACTCGACGCGATGCTACCCTAGTTATAGAAGCTCAGAAGAAACGTGTCAAGGCCCAATATGAAAAACATGTCAAGCCTCACGTTTTCTCCGAAGGAGATCTCGTTCTCCTCTATGATCAAGATCGAGATATGCTAGGAGCTAGAAAATTTGAAGCCATGTGGCGAGGTCCTTATATTGTTCGACAAGTTTTGGAAAAAGGAGCTTATGAGTTAGTAGATTACGATGGTATCCCTTTGAGTGAACCCAGGAATGGGTTGTACTTGAAGAAGTACTATGCATAAAATAATCTGTGCACTAGTACTTGTATTTTTATTGTATCATACTTCTTGTGTGTTACTATGGCTTGCTTTTGTCGTTATCTAGTCTCTACCCTTATGTGACGTTGTGTTTGATTTCAAGATGTTGGAGTCTTCGCTACCCTATATTGGCTTTGATGATGGCGATATTCGTAGTACTCAGAACCTTGCTTTCGCTGCATGGGCAATTTACGCCCCTACAAATGAACTTGGATCCTTACGAGGCGTGTTTCTTGGCCATGCAACCAACAATATTGCAGAGTATAGCGTCATTATTGAATTATTGGTTGATGCTATCTCACTCGGAATCTGTCATTTGGTTGTGCGACTCGATTCACAGCTTGTAGTACTACAGTTAAGTAATGTCTATACTATCCGAAGTCCTACTTTGTTACGGGTGTATTTGCAAATTCACCTATTGGAACGTTATTTTGATTATATTGAATATCAACATATTCCTAGATGTAGTGTCCCTAAGGCCAAGCCCTGTTATAGATCATGATATATGCAATGAATTGTAAATGTGTTCTATAGGCTGGTGAGCCAAGTTTTGTATAAGCTGGAAGGCTTATGTGTTTGTTAGTCCAGGAAGCCTAAGTGTTTGAAGGCCAAGAGCCTGTTGTTGTACTTGTATGTATGCAGAATAATCAATAAAATATAAACACCACCAGGTGCAGACCGACCACGATGAATGAGTGAAGGGGGACTGAGCGTCCACAGAGTGGGAAAGGAACTAGGGGCTGGAAGGTGGGAAAGGGGTTGAGAGATGAGCCTAGGGGCTTAAACCTAGAAATAATATTTTATTATTGTTTCAAAAAGATATGTGCATCATATGGTTTTATCCTATGTCCTTTTAGAAGGACACGTTATTTCCTAAGTGGTGGGAGGAAGGCGTGCGAATGGAACACATGCAGTTCCTAGGGTGATAAGTGTCAACCCTGGTGCATGCAAATAAAACAGACGAAGTAAGCCGTGAGGGGGGGTTCTCATCCATTCGATCCGACTGTTCTGAGGGGGATCAAGGGAAGCCAATCTGTAAGAGACCCTCGTGTAATTCTGATACAGAAAGGAAAGCCTGTGTTTGTCCTGAAGAATCCGTGTACACCCCTGTCCAGAGCTGTGGAGTCTGTGTCTGTCTCTGAGAAAACCCGTGTGCGCATTCCCTGAATAGGAAGCCTGTGCTGAATTTGAGTGGAAGGATCTTTGTTATTCGGGAAGCTGAGCTAGCCTATGCGTGGAGTCCCTATTCCAAAATCAGGACCGTGAGATCATCCTGTGACTGTTGAACCGGTTTGGGGAAGCCTGTGTTTGTTTTCCCCGTGGGTTGTTTTGACCACGTAGTATTGGACTGCGTGAGGATTTTTGGCCTATGAGCGACTCCTCTAGGTGAGAGAGTGCACAGAGGGAGGAGAGAACTCCTAGAAGAAACCCTGTAGCTGCCACAGAACCTGGAGACTTCCGGTCCGGTCTATTCCTGTAACCCAAGGTAAGGGAGACTGGCAGCCGAAGGACTGTCCAGGTGACAGAGAAGGTGCACTCTCCTGGGGTGGAACAGGCATGTGGGGAATGAGGGTCTGTGGGCAGTGAGCATGGGAGATTCCTGGAGAGCATTCTTCCTGGTGGTTATGTATGATTGAATTCCCTGTAACCTCAGCCTAGCCTAGGATTCCTTGCCTTGGGGTGGAGCTCGGTCCCAGCTCGGGGGTGACCCACTGTTGAGCTGATGAACAGTGTAGTCTAAGGCTGGGAGGTTCGTGGAAGACCTGCACTTGGTCGGTGATTTCTATAGTTGTTAAAAGATAAGTATTTGAATTATGCTTTAATCATGTTGTGCATGAACGTGTTGTTTATGTATCATGTTTTCCGCTGTGTAAATGGATTATTGTTGAATGCTATGGCTTGTTTAATTGTAGCAGCAACTTATATATTTTACTCTGAGATTTAAGTGTGTTTAATTGTTTAAATGCATGTGCTTATAATGTTTGTACGAATTATGTAAAAATCCATGTATAGAATGGTAATTGAGAGGTTTGGAAACCTTGGTAGTGAAAAGGTACACTACAAAGTGGTATCAGAGTGAAGGTTTCGACACTGAGCCTAGATGGGCCAGTGAAGCAGTCTTTGGACTGAGAATGCGAAGGGAAATTGAGTCGGGAGGACCAATTTCGTACCCTGGTTTGCTCCGAAGCGTCAAGGAGACACTTGACGAGTTTTATTAAGAACTCAGGAAGTTTAGTGGTGCAGTGAAACTGCAGCCGATGTGGTTTACGGCCACGGGGAGACAGGTCTCTACACCAATGGTGTTAGAACCATAGGATCTGTTCGGGATGGAAGGCGAACCCTTGTAACCATCATATCTGGAGAATGTGAACAAGGTTTAAATCCTTTGGATACTGCACAGGAGGTTACGGCCACACCAGGAGTTTAAACTCGGGAGGATCGTGAGTCGTAAGATCACTGTGGGATTACCTGTCAACCGTCCGAGTTGACAGAAGTTGCACAGGGTTTAAGCCCTCATGGGTAGAGGAGAAGTCCCAGGAATTCATCGGGATATCAGAGTCATCGGGTTTTTGTTAAGGCGGAGAATCGAGACCTTGTGATTCTCGAAATCTCGAGAAGGGATCCTAGCCGTTGATCTTGGCAGGACACATGTCAAGGAGCCAGAGAGTCATCAAGGTTCAGTTCATCGCAGATTCCAGGAGTAAGGAAATCGCAACCGCAGGAATTGCGATCCATGATATTTCGATGGGAGCTTTGAACCATCCATCAGCGAGGACGCATGGTGAGAGATCCCAGAGAGTCAGAGTTCGGGATATCGGGGTTTCCGGAGTCATGAAACTCTTGCACAATGAAATCGCGGGGACAAGGAGTCCATGCATTGTGAAACTCCGAACCCCGAAACCCCAATGAGAGGTTTGATTAGGGTCACAAGGTAGAGGTCACATGGACTTCGTCATAGCCGAGGGGGCTAAGGCAAAAGGCACATCGGGAAATCGGGGATCGGGAGTTTGTGAGGATAGGAACTTATGTCGTCGGGGATCACGAAACCCCGATACCCGAAACCTCAATTGGGAACTGTGCCATGTGGACACGTGGAGTTGTACTGCGTGCCAATGGGACCTGATGACATTGTTGAAAACGACGTGGATCCTCATGAACTTGCCACATGTCACCATGGTAGTGGGTGACAACTGTGTTGTGGACCCGTAGGGTAGAGTGAGTCAGAAATCGAAGAATCGGAGTTCTTGAGCACATAGAAATCTTGTCACACGGAATTGCGATCCACGATTTCACCACAAGATCTGGATCGTTCATATTAGGGGACACGTGGCAGAGATCTTCCATTGGGGAAAGTCCCGACAAGGAGTAAGTCCATCGGTGTTTGAAGCTCATCGGGAAATCACGAGTCCCGGGGACATGCACTTTGTGTCATCACAAACGCTGAAATCCCGATGAGAGCCAAGACTGCGGTCTTGTGGTAGCGGTCATGTGGACCATGTTATAGCTAGAAGGGGCTAAACCCGAAAAAGGAGCTCATCGCGAATCGGGAGTTGGAGAAGGCAGTGACTCTTGACATCGGGGAACGCAAAACGCCGAACCCCAATAGAGAGTTGGGGATAACCACGGTAAAGTGCCGAAGGCCGTGGGGAGGAACTGAAGGACCTGTGGATCGGGTGTTTGACAAGGATTCCACTCCAGAATCGAAGGAGCTAATTCGGCTCGAGTAAGGGAATTTGATCGATCCTGTAAGCAGGTGAGTTGGAGGTGTATGGTTACGCGATCACCTGCGGTCGTGTGGGCCAAAGGCTTAGCCAAGTGGGGCTGAGGCAACAAAGGAGCGATTCGGAGATCGGAGATCGGTGATTCAAATTGCCAAAACATCGTGGGTGTCAAAACCCCGATAGAAGAAACCCCGAAACTTGAAGTCTCGAAATGCTGAGAGGATGGAAGATCCGAAAACCCGAATTCTCGGGTACCAAAAACCTGAAAGTTCCAAAAATTGAAGTTTCGGACATCCGAAAAAACACAGAGCTCAGAAAACCTTGTGAAGTTGAAATGTCTTTCGTTCTTGTTTGTATTAGTTATAAATATTGTGGATTGTTTGTGAAGGTTTAAATGGCGGACAAATTTCAAATTTGATTGCACAGTGTGTGTGCAGAGTTAACGAAGGGAAGTACTCCAGTTAATCAACGCCGAGTATGGAGTGGGGAAAAGTGCAGTTTACCGCTGAAATAGAAGATGAACAGGAAGGAAAGGATGTTAACCTGGGAGTCGAAGGATTGAAATATAATGGGCATGGAAAGGAGATGGATAAGGAAGGACATATAATGAAAATCCTTGAAGGATTGAAAAGAGAGGCCAAGGAGCATCGAGTTGATAGCTGAAAGCTCATGAAAGTCAAGGATCGACAAGGGAAATTAAACTTAAAATTCTTGCAGAGTCTGGAAAGAATAGAGAAGAAACTTGAGAAGGGAAGAGACTCAGGTACAACAGAGAGTCGTAGAAATCATGGGAGAAGAAGTAGATCGAGGAGTGGTAGCCGATATCACAGTCGCTCCCAAAAACATTCGATCAGGGAGACACACAGCAGTTCGAGCCCGTTCCCTACCCGAAAACATCGAAAATCTGGACAAGAGGAATTGAAAGGAGAGATGAATAAAATTAAACCTCCAACATTCGATGGAGAACATAAGAAGGAGGAAGATGGTGAGACATGGTTGTTGGGCATGAAGAAATACTTCCAACTGCAGAATTATTCTGCCCATGCAGAAGGAAGAATTGCAATGTACCAACTGAAAGGAAAAGCGTCCATGTGGTGGGATCAGTTTGTGCAGGTGCAACACATCAAAGAGAAAGAGGTCACTTGGAAGGAATTCAAGAGGTATTTCAAGAAGAAATACCTGACTAAAAGATACTATGACAGAAAGATGAAGGAGTTATTTGAGCTCAAGTTGGGCAGTATGACCATGGATGAGTATGAACGAAGTTTTCTGGAACTGCTAAAATATGTTCCATTTATCAAAGACGAGGCTGTTAAAATTCAGAGGTATCTGAGTGGACTGCCACCTTCCATTGGTGACAAGATTCAATACGATGATCCTAAGACCATGGAAGAAACCATAAGAAGGGCGAAATGCCTATATGAACAACAAATAGAAAAGCCTACCTTTCGGAAGGCTTGGGATAACCAGAAGAGGTTTAAGAAAGAACAGAGGCAGAAGGGAAGCAAGCCTTCCTTTTTCAGAAACAGTCCTTGGGGACAGTCATCTTTTAAAGAGCCCAGGAAAGTTGAAGCGAGTGAACAGATGCCAAGGCCTCCACCCATGGAGTGTTGGGGATGTAAAGGGAATCATAGGTACAGAGACTGCCCCCATAGAAAAGACAAAGCAAGAACTGTCCATACTGTTCAGCAAGCTGAAACAGTGGAGGATATGGGCAGCAGAATGCCGAGGATCTACGTAGCCCTGGACAATAAGCAAGTGGAATTTCAATCCACACGATTGAAGTGGAAGGTATGATCAACAACCGACCACTTGTTATTTTGATTGATTTAGGGGCTAGCCATAGTTATGTAGATCCTAGGGTGGTGGAAAGTTTGCATCTAACGAAGAGAAAACATGAGAAGTCTTGGTTAGTACAGTTAGCCACAGGGACCAAGAGGAAGGTCACTGAATTGGTTAAGTCCGACTTAGTGGACATGAAAGAAATGAGCACTAAGGCTGAATTGAACATTCTGCCTTTAGGTTCATATGATTTCTTAATTGGGAAGGACTGGTTGGACCAGCACCATGCCCTTCTGGATTGTTGTAACAAGAGATTCACATGTCTGGACGAAGAAGGAAATTAGGTAACAATCCAAGGAATTCCCAGAGCCATGGCTGTTAGAGAAATCTCATCCATGCAGCTGAAGAAATGTTACCGGAAAGGCTGTCAATTATTTGCAGCCTGGGTGGAAGAAGTATTCCAAGATGTGGTCTCGAATCTGGAAGACCACAGGGTACTCAAAGAGTTTGAGGACGTGTTTCAGGAGGTGCTTGGACTACCTCCGAAGAGGGACATTGATTTTTCTATAAATCTAATGCCTGGAGCAGCTCCAGTTTCGAAAGCTCCTTATAGAATGAGCACACCAGAGCTGAAAGAGTTGCAACTGCATCTCGAAGAGATACTAAAGAAAGGTTACATTCATCCCAGCGTGTCACCGTGGGGAGCCCTAGTCCTATTTGTGAAGAAGAAAGATGGGACGATGAGGCTGTGCATTGACTTTTGACAGTTGAATAAAGTCACTGTCAAAAACAAATATCCTCTGCCAAGGATTGATGATCTTTTTGATCAGTTAAAGGATGCGAAAGTATTTTCGAAAATAGATCTTCGATCTGGATATCATCAACTGAGGATAAAATATGAAGACATCATCAAGACTACCTTCAGAACAAGGTACGGTCATTATGAATTCACTGTGGTGTCGTTTGGACTGTCCAACGTGCTTGTTGTCTTCATGTGCTTAATGAATGGAGTGTTCAGAAATTATTTGGACAAGTTCATCATAGTCTTCTTGGACGATATCTTGGTGTACTCCAAGACATAGGAAGAACACGAACAACATCTTAGAATGGTGTTGCAGGTGTTGAGAGAACACTAGCTTTACCCAAAACTGAGCAAGTGCTCATTTTACCAAAAGAAGATCCATTATCTGGGACACATTATTTCTGAAGAGGGGATCGCTGTGGATCCTGAGAAGGTACAAGCCATTCAAGAGTGTCCAGTGCCAAGAAATGTGACAGAAGTTAGATCCTTTATGGGTCTGGCATGTTATTATAGGAGGTTCATAGCCGGATTTTCAAGGATAGCTCATGCTATCACTTCCTTGCAAAGGAAGGAGAAGAAGTTCCAGTGGACTGAACAATGTGAGAGTAGCTTCCAGCAATTGAAGCAGCTGCTCACTAGTGCTCCAATCCTAAAGATTGTTGATCCAAGTAAGGATTACGTAGTGTGCACGGATGCGTGTAAGGAAGGGCTGGGAGGAGTTCTCAGCCAAGAGGGATCTATAATTTGTTATGAATCCCGAAAGCTGAAAGAGCATGAAAAGAGTTATGCCACTCATGATTTAGAGCTGGCAGCAGTTGTCCGTGCATTGAGGAAATGGAGACATTACCTCATGGGCAAGAAATTCGAATTAAGAACAGACCACAATGGTCTGAAGTATTTATTTGATCAGCCAACCCTAAATGCCAGGCAAATTAGATGGCTGGAATTTTTGTGCGAATATGACT
>ML819553.1:77152-90135 GCA_009831015.1 Picea engelmannii
ATATGTTTTGAGGGCATAAGCCCCATGACTGGTTAGTGGTCATACTTTTGAGGCGCTTGTGTCCACCTATGTACTTTGATGATTATGATATTATATATGGATTTTTATGTCTTTTTGTGTCTTATGGATCATATTTTCCTTTAAAAATGTATTTACATGTTTATGTGTATGTCTTTTTATATGTCTGTGAGACGCGAGTCTAAAATTTAATTAGCTAGAGTATCTATAATTTGGTTTAATCTCCTAGGAACATGAAAATATGTAATATAATCAAAGCTTCATTCTAAGAGACGTACCCTAAGGAATCATCGGTGTAAAGTCGGATCATGAACACGGTAGACTCTATTTAACTGAGACACAACCAGCTAAGCATCTAAATAGACCTGGAGATGAGAGATACCAACTGACAGGGCATCACGAAGCAACTCAATAACCGCATTTTACTCTGTATTCGGCGACATTGTTTGTGGTGTCACCTAAGCATATACCTCCGGAAGATAATAACTAGCCTCGAGGTGTAAAAATTACCCAAGCTGCGGAGGCAAGCCTCCAAGTGTGCTAGCTAGCACCGTCTGCATACCCAATGAACACCTCTGATTCACATGACATCTGCCATAGTGATGAAAGATGACATAAAAAATGACATGACTATAATACTAAAGAAACTAGAAAGTAATAGTACAAAGACTATACATATGTTACAAAAAGTTAGCCAAGGTGACCTACCTATGAGTAATACTTCTTGAGGTAGAGCCCATTTCTAGGCTCCGCCAAAGAATTTCCCTCAAATTTGACCAAACAATAAATGCCCTTTTTTAGAACCTCTTTTATGATGAAAGATCTGAACCACATGGGTTTGAATTTTCCTGCCCCCAGGCGATCCTTATCTTGGTCATAGACGAAGACAAGGTCGCCTTCAGAGAAAATCCAAGGATGAACAGACCAATCATACTGACACTTGACTTTATGTTTGTGAGCCTCATTGGCCAGGGCCACATCACGACACTTCTCATTGAGCCGCTCAAGGTATAATAACCATTCTTCAAGTGGAGAAGTGTCTGGCAATAACTGTATTGCCAACTTTAGGGACAGGATCTGACATTCGATAGGCAAAACTGCTTACAGCCCGTAAACGAGGTGAAAAGGTGAGAAACCAGTTGCAGTCTTAATAGAAGTTCAGTAAACCCATAATGTTAAGTATAACATCAAATTCCAATTTGACTTGGTTGATTTGATCATTCACTGTAGGATGGTCTTAAGAGATTTATTTACATCTTCCACCTGACCATTTTCTTGGGGGTAGTAGGGTGCCGAATGTTCTTTCCGCAACCCAAGATTTGATGTTAACTCGGTCATCATCTGGTTCTGAAAGTGACTACCATGGTCAGTGACAATCTCTCTCGGGACGCCAAACCTTGCTATTATCTGGTTGAATAAAAAGAGAGTCTCAATCTCTCCATCATCTTTAAACGTTGGCATAGCTTTGACCCACTTCCTAAAGTAGTCTACGGCTACAATGATATAACGGTGCCCCCTTGCTGAAGGAGGGTTGCATGTAGTGTAATCAATCCCCCATTTGGTGAAGGGACCAACTATGATGATAGGAAACATGGGAGCGGGATGTGGCCTCATCTTCCGAGAGAAGATCTGAAACGGGTGGCACTTCTTGACCGATTCAATACAATATTTGATTAGTGTCGGCCAAAAGTAACTTGCTCATAAAATATTTTGGGTTGTTGCCAACCCAAACAAATGACTGCCACATGCTCCGGTATGGAAATCGTTAAGCACAATAACTTCTTCTTCGTGAGTGATACATTGACACATGATGCAGTCTACACCTCTTCGATACAACGTATCATTGAGTATGAGATAATTCTTAGCCTGATGGTGTATATGACAACGCTCATCACGAGAAGCAGAGGTGGGGCACTTCAAAGTCTGGAGATAGATAAGTATATATCCATACCAGGGATCCAAATATGTGATCAAAAACATATCTCCTCTTATAGGAGACTCTTTGGGCACAACATCACTTGACTCAACCGAAAGTTCCGAAATAAGTTCTACGAAGACCAGTGACATTTTGGATTTCGCTGAAACAAAATCTAAGTCAAATTCCTGGAGGATGACTATCCATTTACTGATATTTCTGCCTATTACCCATCATGTCAACATGTACTGAAATGGATTCACAACATCAATGATGGTAGTCTTGCAAAATAGAACATAATGACAGAACCGTTGAACAGCATGGACTGCTTCCAATGCAAGTTTTTCGATATCAAAATAATTGAGTTCTGATCCAACTAGGCCTCAGCTCAGGTAATAGGTCACATATTCTGAGAACAAATCATCTTCCTGAACTAAGACCATATCGATGGTTGACTCTACTACAGCCAGGTATAATAAGAAATCTTTGTTATAGTTAGGTGGCCGCATCATAGGGGCAGTTGTGAGGGCATGTTTCAACACTTTGAAAGAGCATTGAGCAGAATCGTCCCAATAAAAAGGAACGACTTTCTTCAGTAAGCGCATAAAGCCCTTTGTGATCCTGGCATATTTAGCGATGAAATGCCTTAAAAAATTTGTCTTGCCATGTAGACTTTGAAGTTGAAGGATTGTGTGTGAGGGAGGCAACTGAATTATTGCCTCAACCTTGAGAGGATCAACCATGATCCCTGTTGTTGACACTATGAAACCTAACAAATGTCCTGATGTTACGCAAAAGTTGCACTTGTTTAGATTCAAGTGAATTTGGAAGTAGCGACACTGCTCAAATATAAGTCGAAGATGTGTGGGATGATCCATTCTCTTGTGAGATCGAGATACTAAATCATCTAAATAGGCCTCGACTATATGCTTGAGATCATGGAAAGCAAAAGACATGGCCCACTGAAAGGTCACTCCAGCATTTTTGAGACCAAAGGACATCTTACGATATGTGAATGTACCCCATGGACAAATGAATGTTGTTTTGTGTTGATCTTTGGGTTTGATTTGTATTTGATTATATCCCAAAAAAACATCCATGAAAGAGAAGGCCTCGCAACCTGCACATTCATCAATTATCTGGTCGATGAATGGTGTGGGAAAATTATCTTTTGGACATGCCTTGTTCAAATCACGGAATTCCATACATACATGAATCATGCCCTGTTTCTTATTGACCAGCATAGGATTTGACACCCATTGGATCAAATGGATAGGATAGATAAAACCGGCTTTTAGCAGTTTCTCAACTTCAACCTTAATGGTTGCTGCTTTCTTGGGATTAACTGGACAAAGCTTCTGCCGAACAGGCTTGGCATTTGGATAAGTTGTGATTTCATGTTCAACTATTTTTGGATTGATGCTTATCATTTCCTTGTAAGACAAGGCAAAAACATCGTGGAATTATTTAAATAGATCTGTGTAGATTTGAATCTCTCCGGGGGAGCAGTCAGCTCTGATGAAAACATTCTCCACGATGCCAGGGGTTCTGGAGATATTGATCGGTATGGTTTTAGTGATGGTTTCCATATTACCCTTGGCATAAACCTCGTGTGTAGCTAAGAGATTAATAGGACAAGATCTATCTCCAGTCATAGTCAAGGTGAATTCTTCGGCTTTGATTCTACTTAACTCTGGGAGGAAGTATGATTTGTGATGGAGATTGTCCCAAGGATTTTCCGGACTAGTCATTGCTTCAATTACTGCTTCATCGGAGGGCAAGACTAATTCTAACGAATTGAAGTTAGCGAGAGAACCTTGAGCCCAAATAGGCTCTAGAGGTGGATCTAACTCTTGTGCAGGAGTTGGATCTGTGTCGGTCGAAGATTGTTGGACTAAAGAGTACACTACTTCAGCTGCGGACAAGGGCATGGACATGCTCGGGTACCCTGTCCCTTCCATCATGGCCGATGGGGAAGGAAGTATCCACGGATCATTGAAGTAAGTCATGCGAAATGATGAAAATTGGAAAATTGCAACCTTATGGTGGTCAGATATGAACTTGACATCGCCTTGAGGGGGCGGGTAATCGAAGGTACCCATCAGAGATGGGCACAAACTAACCGCTACATTGACTACACTTGGTTGGGGATTATCAATCATCGGGACCACAGATACCCACAATGAAGGGTCAGGTCTGGAGAAAGACAATTGATCGATGGTTACAATCTGGTCCTCACATGGAAACAACAAGACCCGTAAAACTGTAGCAACCATTACTTTCATGGTGTAAGTCCAACTCCTTCCTAACAAGAGATTGTAGTCGAGGGACACTTCGACTACTTCTACATCGACGCACATGGTCTTCCCTCCTAACTACACGGGGAAAGAGGGAATGATACCATGTGGTTAGAACGAATGACAGTCCAAAGCCATGAGAAGAGTAGGTGATGGAGATAAAACAGGCTTGCCAATGGCCTTCCAACATGCCAACGACATAACTCATGTCGAGGTACCCTCATCAACCACCGTGAGGAAAATATTCCAAGTAAAATTTTTCATGGGGTGAGCCACTACTATCTGAAATGCTACGTGGTAAGGAAGACGAGGGTTTAAGTCGGTTATATCCAGCATGATGGTACCCGGATTACAAGTCTCGGTAGATCCTAAAGCATTTAACAAATATTTCCTCTAGGAAGGGAAGCTTTGGAGGACCTCCAAAGCAGACATTGCACAAGGGGTTTGAGACAAATCCTCCACCACAGAATAGTTCTGGGTGGCCCTTGTGTTTGGGTTATGAGAAGCTTGTTTGAGCACGCCTTTTGCGATGCATGTCATTGTTTTTCCCAAAGTCTTCTCGATTTGGAGAGGAAGAGATGGGAGTTCGGCTTCTTTTCCCTTCTCAGAAGTGCTTGGTTTACTGTAGTCATGTGCTTTAGTCAGTATAAAAGCATCACCCTTCATCATATACACATTTGCGGATGCAGGATTGTTCGAAGATGGAGAGGGTCCTTGACTAGCCCCTTTTGCACTTGTAGAGGCTTGGATTAAGTTTTTCCCATGTTGAAATGGATTGGTTAACACAATAGGTTGTTGTTGTGTCACAAACTTTTGGGCCTCTACAAAACGAGGACATTGGCGGGTTAGGTGGTCTTCTACGCACAGGTTGCATGGATACCTTTCCTTTCACTTCTCAGTGTTGCCCCTGCCAGCATTATTAGTGGGTTTCTTATCCCCCTTACCCTTCTTTCATTGTTTTTTCTTTCCTTCAGGATGTTGGGTGGCCTTTGGATTTCTTGATTGCACTGTGTGTACATCAGACGTTTTAGTAGGGGAAGAGCCAAAATGGTAGTTTGCCTAGCCATTGTGTGTTGTATAGAAACTTGCTGCAATTGCTTCGTCAGTTCCTCAGCGGGATTTGTTTGTGCTGAACCAACAATACCATCAGCATGTGGTCCAACTCTCCATCTAGTTTTATCAAGTATTGAGCGTGGCGCATCTGGCAAGATCTCATATAATAAATCAAACTGAGAATAGATTAGCTCAAGATGTTGAGCTCTCATGATGGCATCTTCTTTGGAAAACACTCCCGACGTCACGACCTCCTTGGATAACTGTGGGACCAAAGAATTAAGGAACCATTCAAGTAGGAATGATGGTGGGACTGGCACCTTAATTAAACTCTTCCAGCGTCTCCATTATCGGATGTGATAAGAGATATGGTCCGCTTTTGTCTGTGCGAAATTGGCCAGCAATTTTGTGCCAGCATCGTATCTCACATGTAATTGGAAAAGGTTTAAGAAATCCATTTCCAATTCACCGAAGGAAGAGTATCTTGAGCGGTCGAGCTCAATGTACCATTTTATGACACTCCCAATTAGAGTACGTTGAAACAATCGCAACTGTACGGAGTCATCTTTCAATGAGTTAGATCAACACCAAAGATGGAAGGTGGTCACATGATCTCCTGGATCTTCGTTAGGCTTGGCTTCGAACTTTGGTATGTCTAAAGGAAACTTCGTTGGCATAGGGGGCCAATGTGGATCGTGACAAATAGGGTCATTCAACAACCTTGTTAAGTCTGGCAAATGCAAAAGTTGCCAGGAAAGGTAGTTTGGGTTGTTGGTGATAACCATGGAAAAAGTGACCTGGAGTTTGACTGGCACCAGGTTGCCAGGAAAAGTTCGGTTGTTGGCCTGGGTTCTGGTAAAAACCATGGCCATGACCAGCATATGGGTTCTGTGTGTGAGGAGACATCATTGGTTGATTCCCAAAATAGGATGTAGACGGTTGGGCATGCATTACATTTGGAGGACTTTGTGAAGGGTTGCCCCATGTCGATCCCATGGGGATAGGCATAGTACCTTGTTCGGGGTTCCATTGGTTGTGAAAATAATTTACCCGGATCAGAATTCCTGATGAGGGAACTGATCCTTGCCAAGAATTACAAAGCCCTGATGCAGAAGAAGTTCCTGGGTTTTCCCCTTGTGAAGGAATAGTACCCTGCATAGGAATAGGTTGTCCGTAACCAGGATTGCCCCCAGTAGGGAAAGTAGCTGACGAGAAAGAATTGTTACCAAACGCACCAAACAAAGAAAATGGTGTTGAACCTACCAGCATATTATGTGAAGGTGGTCCTTCACTCGCTGCTCCAAATAAACTATGGTGTGTAGGTGGCCCGACGAACTGCTGGTGGGTACCACCGAGCGAAGGGGACAAAGGAAGTATATGACCTCCCCCATAAGGGAAAGCATTAAAAGAAGTTGAAGTGCCCCCCATGTGGCCTTGCAGAGGAGTGTTAGAGCTCCCTGCCCCCCAGACCTAAAGTCTGTGAAGTGGAGTAGGAAAGTACAGGATTTGTACCTGAGCTAGGCATCCCGTATGAGAATGGAGGGTCTATCGCACTAGGTGTGAAAGAGGCTATGGCCGCAACCATAGACGGGATCAGACCACAGTGCAAGGTGGAGGTGGTCAAGACCATGGTGGCTTGGACCGGTGATAATTGGTTAGGAGGTGGAAACTCTCCTGTGGTGACAACCGTAGTGGGAATTGAAGAATTCCCAGAAGGAGTGATAGGATTTGTTTCCATTGTTGCGTGCGACACTGTCTAGCACTCGTAAGGGTGAATCAGTATGATGATGGGTGCCGAAAGATCAGTGGTTTTAGTTTCATATGGACCAAGATCTTTCTCTCCAAAGTCTAAAAAAATTGTTTTCTCTAGATGTTGGTCGGGTACAATTTCTTGTGACCCGGTCACTTCAAAAGACCCTTGTTGGTCTAGCTTTCGCCTTAGTGGTGGTGGATGTGGCTCTAGTGTAACCAGTGATAGGCCCATAAGCCTTCATGACCAGTGGAGCTCGTGATCATCCACCGTGTGATAAGATCAAAGACACTCTAGGGATTTCTATTCATTCAAAAAATAACACACACTAAAAAAGTCCCTCCAAGATAAAACAAGCAAACACTAAACTAATTGGAAGAACAGTTACAATAACCAACAATAGAGAAACTTACCGGTGCAAGTGTAACTCGAACACGGAGGCACCCTCCGGGTATACTCTACAAAGCGTGGCCCGATGTCTGTCCTAGGTACCACGGTATACCCCTGCAATCACCTGCGTATGTCTCTAAAAATATAGGCAACTAGGTTTCCAACGCGCGAACAGTCACTAGGCAGGTACAGTCGAAATTCAGGTAGACCACAATGAGCAGGGTATCGAGCCCAAAAGTTGTCAAGGGTATCAAAGGAAAGTCGTCTGGAAGACAACTAAGGACCTTGAATAGATTCGAGACCCACGAAGCTCTGTGGCAAATGCAATCGACGGAATCCCAAGACAAGCCCTCTATATGTGTTCTCCACTATGATTGGTCCAGCTTTGGAGGGGTTATCTTCGCTACCTTTCCGCATGCGACCTCGTGCTTAGCCCCTATGTTAGAAGGGGGTCCCGGATAACTTTCACGACACTGGACTTTGACACTCCCTAACTCATACTCCAATGTTTGATTTTAATGGCCTTGAAGAGTTTCCTCTCCAACGTAATTCAAGGCCCTAACCCTAAACTAGTTGGTTGACCCGACAAACATGAAAATTCTAATAAATTTTAGATTTAGCGTTAATTTTTATGGCTTGTCTTAATTCAAAGGTTATGAAAGTGAAACTAGTGATGTTTGAAAGACGAAAGCAAAATAAATAGAAAGTTGGAAATAAAATACCTTCACATAACTCAAATCTTAAACAACTTTTCAAACTTAAAAATTTTCTAAGATATTTAAAAAACAAACTCAAAGAAGGATTTCACTCAACTACGAGCTACTTATGATCTAAGTAAACCATCAAGAACTTATGAAAGAAAAGACTTTTCCCTGGTTACTAATGCAAAACAACACTTTTTAACCAAACAAAGAAATAAAAGATTTTTTTTTTATTTGAACGCTAACAAAGAAAAAAGGAAAAATATCAACAAGTCAAAACCAAGAAAACTTCTGGCCTGAGCGCAGATCGCAAAGAGTCACTTTAAAAATCACACACAAGCAAATTAAAATTGGACTCTCACACTTGTCTAAAAACCCTATAAAATAAAATTTTGAGGAAAACTTCTTAATTAAAAAGAAATCTATTGTTGTGATCAAACCTAAGTTACTGACCGCTATGACAGAGACCCAAAAACCTGAGAGGTATAACCCTTGTCAAAGGAAAGGATGACTGCCTCACCTTCAACAAAAATTTTCTCCACAAGCACACTGCTGACAGTTCAACAACAAGTGTGTGCACGCGAGCTGTGTAAAGTTAGAGAGCATGTACATGCGTGCTGGCCTTATATAGGCCACGTGTATCTATAAAACACCGAGACAAATGAAAAGGCCAAGAAATCCAGCCCAGGCAGAGACCACTGGTACTGAGAACCAGGATCTCTTGAAGACTCAGATACTTACTTTAATAGAAAAAAGAAAACAATTCAAGGAAAACTTCATAGAACAAACCAATCTGAGGTGAAACCTAAGCTATAGACTACAAACAACAAAGACTAAAAAGAGTTCCAGAAAACCCCTGAGAAGGACTATTTCTGACAGGGGAGAGGATGATTGCCTCTCTAAAAGAAATTTTCTGGAATCATACACACGATTGACACTTCCTTAGCTAGCGTGTACACACAGGCTATGAGAAGGTAGGGCGTGGGTACACGCATGCATATATTATATAGGTTGTGTGTACCTCTGTGGGTCATGGAAAAGAAAAAAAATGTAGTCAAGCAAAGAAACAGAGATCACTGGTATGGAAGATCAAAAACTCTGTTAGCTCAGACTTTTGCAAAAACTTTAAAAACAAGGAATGAAACCAGTTTTTAAGAATACCCAAAAAAATATACCTAGAAACCCTAGAGATCCCCAGTATGGTCACCAATTCTGTTGTGAGTGGAAAATTCTTCTACGGACTAGCACTTAGGGTTTTATCATGCATGCAGAAAAGACCTAAATATTCCTACTTTCTACCATCATCCCAGACCTAATCCCCATTATTCTTAAGCAAATACATTTCTAAGAAGATCAAGTGAGCATGCCTTATTTCGGGCGTTTGATATCGATCCTTCTTTACACTTGGTCGCTCTTTGACTGTAGCTCTCCTCCCAAGGCTGACCTGCATTCACACAAGACAAACAAAGAACTCCACATGCATTTGATCGACAGATTAATGGGTTAGAGATTTAATCAACATGTATGCAATAAACCATGAAAACCTCATATGGTGGGATGGGAAAAGTATTTCTTTATTATTAACTTCAATAAATCAACTTACAATGATGAAGTCGGCCACTGCTCCATGAACCTAGTCCTAGGCTCCTCTTCAACTCTCCTCCAACTTCTTTTCTCTATACTTCTCTTTGCACAAGGATGGATAAAGTTTGGGACAAAGGGAATGTGCAATCAGGTATAGTTTCTTTATTATGATTATCCTCTTCCAAATGGGACCCCTAACCCTTCTTTTATAGGCTAGAAGAAGTTAGGTATTTGGTCGAATTTTCGGCCATGCATGGCCGAAAGGTTTAGTTAATTTACCCAAAGTTGTGTGTTCCATCAGCAAATTTCCTTGTTTCATTCTTTTATAGGTAAACGTGGGTTGTCTTGGGTTAGCTAGCATGCACACACGTGCAGTAATGTAGCAGAGTGCGTGGGTCTTTATAAAAGGGGTTTTTAAGAAGAGTTGTTCAGCAGTGTTTTGGCAAAGAAGGAATCTGAGATGGCCTGATGCCAGGTAAGCATGTCTGGTGCAAATTAGG
Source organism: Picea engelmannii (assembly GCA_009831015.1). Taxonomy (NCBI): domain Eukaryota; kingdom Viridiplantae; phylum Streptophyta; class Pinopsida; order Pinales; family Pinaceae; genus Picea; species Picea engelmannii. The sequence continues at coordinate 87,361 of ML819553.1, forward strand.
GTTATAACAGCTAGGAACCATTTTTATAAGTTGTTGATATAATAATAGAGGAGAGAAGGAAGATATGAGGATTAGATTGCAAGCTATGGAGCCTGGTGCGATCTAGTTCGCCTCATACGGATCTTACCCATATGAGGGAATTGTAAGCGCGTGACGCTGGAGATGTAGAACTACCATAATAAAAGAACCAAGAGCGAAATATTTATGGAAGTAGCCCAGGAAGGGGTGAACCATGGTAATATCTGTGTAATGTGATGAATGAATATATATATATTTGTTTGTTTCCAGTAGTTAATTGTTATGATGAATGAATGAGTTAATACATTGTTTTGGAATTCGATTGTGTTTTTTGGGAAACAAACTATGAAATAAAGATGCACACCCATGAGTAATAATAGATTGCAATCACGATTCATAGTATATGGATCGAAATAATAAACCCCTATCTCCTACTCAATCCTAGGCTATAAATGCCTGAGTGTTACAACCACCCATTTAAAGCTATCTCTGGTGAGACTATGCAGTACACTCTGTGTATTGTGTTTCCTTCTGGTTTACTAGGAGGGCCGATAGTTTTAGAGGCTTTGTTGGAAACCTGAAAGACATGAAACTTTGGTCAATAACTCTGATGGTAGAGGAGAATAGTAACCAACACCATCACCTAAGAGCATATTTGAGGTGAGAATTTTCCATCGTTTAGCAAGTTTTTATAGAATGTTTATCAAAAATTTTAGTGGTATATGTGCACCCATGATGGACACTGTAAAGAATAAACATAAGTATTTTAATTAGACAGAGGAGGCTGAGAAAATCTTCAGAGTGATGAAAAATAAGATAACAAAGCAACCAGTTCTAGTTTTACCAGATTTTGGAAAGACATTTCAGGTGAGGTTTGATGCAAGTGGAATAGCCATTGAAGCATTTTTCAGTCAAGATAATAGACCAGATGCTTATTTCAGTGAGAAGTTTAATGATTATAAGGAGATATATTCTACATATGACAAGGAGTTTTATGCAGTGATTCAGTCTTTGAAAAAATGGAGGCATTATTTAATTCCAAAAGAGTTTGTCTTGTATAATGATAATCAAGCTTTGCAATTTATTACTAGGCAAAATAAGTTGAATTAGATACATACTAAGTGGGTATAATTCATGCATAATTTTACTTTTTTCATTAAACATATTTATGGAAGTGCTAATAAAGTTGCATATGCTTTGAGCAGGATAATTTTGGTTATACAAGAATTTCAAGTGAATACCTTAGGGTTTGAGCACCTTAAGGAAATGTATGAGGAAGATCCATATTTTAAGGAGGCTTATGAAGCATATGAAAATCATTTCTTGAGGGATAACCACTCATGGTTAGAATATTTGATCCAAGATGGATTGTTCTTTAAAGGAAGCCAATTGTGAATACCAAGATGTTCAATGATGGTGATGGGTGTTTTATATAAACTAAAAACACAGTAAAAACCCTTAATTAAATTGTCAAATCGGGGTAATTAAACTTAGAGTTGTAGAAAAATACATGCCAAAGGTAGAAGGGCTGGTAGGAGTATAGTCTAACTAATGAAGGTAGATATCTAAGGCTAATCTGCTCAAGAAAAACTATCTAATGAGAAAACCCTACTAAGCAACTTGAAACTAGGTAACCTAAGTACTTTTGGGCCAAGGATCGATGGATAGTTCTATGAAAAAAATAAAAACCCTACTTGAAGCAAACTATTTCATAACAATAAGAAAAAGAAACTATCTAAGCATATCAATAAGAAAATAACCAAAGAAAACTATTTTAACTTGCCAACCTATATTCAATGAGTAACTACCCTATGAAAGCAAATAAATAAAAAAGCAAGGAAAGACACCTGACTAACCTATGAAAGCAAGTAAACAAGCAAGAAAAGACAACTATCTAACCTACTAAATAAATATACAAGTAAGCAAAGACAACTAACTAACGTACTAAAGCAAATAAACAAGTAAGCAAAGACAACTAACTAACCTACTAAAGCAAATAGACAACTAACTACTGCAAGCAATCAAATTAAAACTTCTCATTGAACAACTATCTAGCCTAAGAGGCAAGTGGACTAAATTATTAACTCAAAACTATTTCTAATTCATGAAAAGAAATCTATTTAATTGAAAGCAAGAAGGACTAACAATTAATCTTGAACCTATGATGAGAAAACTATTATCTAGTCTATCAAAGAAAAGACTATCTATCCTACAACAACAATTAAACTATCTTTTGAAACTATGAAAGAAAGAAATTATCTCTTTTGATCTACAAAAGAAAGAAAACTATCTTTTCTGATCTATGAAAACAGGAAACTATTCTTTTAACCTATGAAAGAAAGAAAATTATCATTTAACCTATGAAAATAGGAAAACTATCTTTTAACCTATGACAATTCAAATATAATGTTGGTGGTTGTGTGAATGTATTTGGTGTCGGATAATATCTCGATGGAACTTGACAACAAAGGATAATTCAAGTGGTATCAGCTCAACACTAATCTCAATAACAAAGTGAAAGGTATGGATTAAACAATCTAATGAGAATTTAGCCATTATTGAAATTTGTCAATTACCCTACACATTTATTAACCATCAACAATATAACGAGATCATCATTGTACTTCTATACTATGTAAGAAAAAGTATATTCAACCATTAACTCAGAAATATAATTGCAATTTAATTCTAGGAAAGGAAATTACATAAATGAAACTATGCTACATCTATTCTAACAATTCAAAGTTCAAACTACAA
>ML819554.1:0-18525 GCA_009831015.1 Picea engelmannii
TCATGCATGCATGTATCATGGCTACCAAATTTGATGGAGTCTCTATTGTAAGTGGTGAAGAGTGTACCAAGCTCAATTGATAATGTAGTTCCTCAACCTCTCCTTCCTTGTCCTCAACAAACTTGAGAGCAAGGTCCCTATCCATAAACAGTTGTAAGTAGTCTGACCTCAGTTGCTCTAGTGCTTCTTTGTCGATGCATAAGTGAGCACTAGTAACTCCACCTACCACTCCGCTATATCTCTCCTCTATTTGAGCTATCCACATCATATCCTCGGTGAATCTACAAGCTCCATCGATCCTGGTCAAGACCTGTGTGATTTGATCCTCGGTCACCAACAAGTGATCCTCCAAGCCACGCAATGATAACGATCTCTATCCAATTGCATCCAAATGGTCTGGACCGTCATCTGTAAGAGTGTTGTCCTCATCATCATCACCTGATGCACTAGGTGATACCATGCTATGATGGGATTCATGCATGACATCGTCCTCCACACATGGCTCCTGTGAAGAAGGATCCATGTGTAATGTTCCCCAACCAAATCTGATATAAAAATCAGATCTAACTGGTTGAGAAATTTTGTCAAACACTTAAAGTGTTTGCTCAGTCCTTGGGCAAATCAACTCTCTTGATGTCCCAACTGTCAAGGTGGATTACTGATACGTTTGGAGGGTCGATGGGATGAGTTCCAACCTCCTTAGAACCCCCAAAGTGTCTGGTGTTATGATTATTTGCTTGTTGTTATGTATATGACAGTTTTTCTCATCGAGGCATTATGTCAAACAATTTGCATAGCATGGTTGTAGCTTGCATTTCCATCCATGTTTTTGAGCTTAACTTGTATAAAACAAGCTACATTTCCATCCATGTTTTTGAGTTTAACTTGTATAAAACAACATGAATTAAAGTGGAACATAGGCTAGAATAAACATAAGAGTAAATGACAAGTACTACACAACAAAAGCACAAATACCTCCACACAATCTTTGCTTGTTTATTTATTATAAATGGTTGTCCAATGATAGTCATTTCCAGATCTGATATAAGTAATATAACAGCCACTTTATTGGCCTATAATGACTCCAAAAGGAAAGGAAATAGTGTCAATGATCTTCCTTTTCGATCCCCTAATGATGGCTGTCCAAAAAATATGTTATATCATGCAAAATCCACAATTCCCATACCAAGAAATCTGTCCTCCTTGTTGCTTACGCCCTGCTGAAATATGCACACTAAATCTGATGTAAAATCTTCATGAAATGGCTGCAATCTTGTAGATCTGATGATGGCTAACTTATATGAGAAGTTCCCCTGGTTGTAGATATCAAATATGACCACAAATCATTGGATCTCAAACCCCCAGTGCACCCTCCTTTAGTAAATTCGCCCCAGCACTGAGAATAAATAATATGGATGCTAGAAACCCCCAAGGATGCCAAGAAAAGTCACTCCAGGTGAGCCAAACACAAACCAACTCATATCTCTTCAAGATCTCACTCCCAAAAGCCAAATCAAACTCCTTCCTATTGGACAGTGCACCCTCTCTGCAAAATCCTCCAACAATCATACCCTCCTTTACCAACAATGCAAGAAATGGATCTGAAACTGAAATAGAATGGTGAGGGTGGAATCTTTCACCACCTTGGCCAAGCTTGGATCAGGAACGGGAGAATCTTTCAGTCCCTTGCTGATTTCTAGGGTTTATTTAGTCAAAACCCTCAAGTATCTTAAGCTCTCTAACCAAGAGGCCAGACATCAAAAATCAATCAACATAATGAGAGAATATGAGCCCTTGTCTCTCTTTTATACCCCTTTTCATCTTTTCCCTTCAAGTGACTTTTAATTCATCTTTAATATCTTCTCATAAAATCACTTTATTAATTTAATGTACCTTTTTACTCCAAAAAGTGATTACTTCGCCCCTATGACTTCTTCGGCCACTAAAAGTCACTTTTCTTCATCCTATCCTATAGATATTTTTGCCCCGGTTCCAACAAGATATTACACTATGTTTCTCCAAGAAACAAGCCCCAAATAGCACCTTCAATGTAATTAATTAAAATATGCCCAATAATAACCTCGTTTTACGGGAATCATCGGAATGCAACGGAACCAAGGACAAGTTGTGCGGAATGGATCATGATGATGAAATATGATGAATAACGTAAGTCGAGCCCCATAAAACTCCTCAAAACCGCTTGAGCTCACTATCACCACCAATTGGCTACTCTGGCAAGCATCCCAAACTGTAACATAAGGGAATCCAAATTTGGGGGCATTACACCATGTCCCTGGGCGATCTCTCAAACATCCATCCTTCGTCATATGTGGGGTATCCTCGTGCCCTCATCATCATCATCATCATCATCATCATCATCATCCTCATAAGTGTCAAGAGTGGGATGGGATGTCGAATGTTCATCATAGATGGGTGCTAGCACACCCTCGTCCTCGTAAGCATCCTCAATGTATGTGCCATCAACCTGTCTGCCATAGGTGTCGGTGTCATGGACCTCATAGGACAGTGCTAATGGTGCACAAGGTGTTGATGTATAGTCATCCTCATACTCATCATAGGTGGGACAAGACGTTGCCCCCTCATCATCAGTACCAGTCACAAACCCCATCAACATGCTAGCGTCAACGGTCTCATCATGGACCACTGCTTGGTCCTCCTCTTCGCTCACCTTCTTGTCATGGCTGGATGCATGCTCCTCCACATGAGAATCTGCTCGTGCCAATTCCTCCATACTTCTTTCTTTTCTTCCTTCAATCTTCGTCTTGTGCCATTGAAGGCATCCTCATCTAAATCTCCGAGCTAGCTTCCATACTTGATGGTGTAATAGTCTCGCAAAGGCATAGCTGCACAAAACTCTTTACCAGGTGCTAAATGCTCCAAATAATAGGGCTTGTACTTGCCTACCACTTGATTTCATCCATGAGCTCCTTCTTAGTCTTCATCTTTCCAACCTTGGTATGTTTTCCTTCACCTTAGTTTATTGCTGCAGATTTCTCTTCCATTGAAAACCCCTCAAGCTGGCAAGATCACCAGCTCTGAGACCACTGTAATATCCCTAGGGTTTTAGGGTTTTGGAAAAGGGCTTAGGTCAACCGTAAACAAGCAACTTTGGGCAGTCTTCCGCCAAGTAATTTCACCCACGAACAGTAAGCAAATGTATTCAACCGATTCTAGGGCAGAACCAATGCTTATGTAGCATAACACCATCAAAAATTATACAATATCTGATATCAGTAATATCAAACCAACAGTGACAACATTCAACAGTATCCAAATCAGCAGTAAAGGTATCCCAACACCGTATTCAAACCATCAATGTTCAGTATCGACAGTAGCAGTATAAAACCAACAGTAAATACTGTCCCCAAAACCAACAGTAAAACCGTATCCAAACAATATTTAAAAACAATGTCCAATACCTGGTTTGCAATAACAATCAGCAGTAAAACCCTTACAGAGATTGTTGTTCCAACCAAGAGTTTGATAACCATACACAGAACTTGACTTCTCAGCAGTCACTTAAGCAGTGTACCCTACAAACATCATATTCTGAGTTACAAGCAATTACAAGCCTAAACAATGAACCTGAGATAAAATGGTGGCTCGGTACTGATGTTCATGTGCCAGATCCGCCTTCCCAATTGTTGAACTAGGGTTTGATCACCCACTTTTGACCCTTGTCGCTGCCTCTGCCAATTCCTTATGACCTCAGCCTGTAGAACAGGGTCCAAAATCTCCACGCGGGTTCCAAGAATCTTCAATAATACTGCATCTGACGATACATCTCATCATGGCACATGAGTTGACCACCGGTGCTAAACGAGCGGTCAACAATAAGTTAGTGAGTTAAAGACCAAGAAAGCAAGATCTAAACAAACTTTCTTAGTGGTTTTGTTTGTTGTTTTAGGACAGCAAACAAAGAGGCACTAATTTGCCAAATTTGTAATGAAAGCTCTTAAAATTGAACTACCTTTTAGCCTTTAAAAAATTAGAAAGAAAAGTTTGTTAAAAGTGAACATCAAGTGATAAATCTAGCTCTAAATGATAGTAGATTTAAGATACAATCTAGATCTATCAATGCATGCATGCACAAGTAAAGATTTATGTTTGATTTGTAATTATAAGCTAAATCTACTTGCATGCAATTGGAAAGAACCAAGAAATATTTGAAATTTTGAGGAGAGAAAGTGAAGAAGCTTGATAAGTGGAATCTTTGGGCTATGGAGTATTTTTTGGTGACAAGCTGAGGGACTACGTTCTCGGAAGCCTTAAGTAGATGCGTGGTTTTTTTGTCAACTGATAACACAACACGTGATGAAGGAGGAGAAGATGTGTGGTTTTTCTGTCAACCGATAACCATGATAGATGTTGATAGAGGAGGTCGGGAAATAATAGCTAAAATTACTGGGGTTTCCAATTTATACAAAGACTGAAAAAAAACTCTGGATGACTATGGTTTCCAGGGGACCTTGAACTTGTGCATTTTGAAATGGAAGAAAACAATCAAATTTTGTCATTTGCAGCAATTACCTTAGATAGTGCATTTGCCTCCGAGGTTCCAAGTCAACCCGTAAGCAGTATCCTCATGTGTGAGTTTTAAAGCTCACAAACATGACACAGCTGCATGTTAGGCCATGCCCTGTATCCATTTCCACTACAGTTTGAGAACTACTTTTTGCCTCTCACTAGGACCTTGCATGACTACTTTTTGCCTCTCACTGGGAGCTTGCATGATTGTTGTCTCTTCTGTTGTCAGCATGTTGTAGTTGCTTCTCCGACTGGTTATTCTAACCCTGCAGTAGATCTAGAACTATTAGCCAGTCCGTGCCTACTACGGAGGTGCAAGTGGTTGCAGAAGCATTTGTTGAAGAAGAAGAATGCAAGCACGTTGGGTGGTGGGAAGTAGGAGAATAGGGACAATGGACGAAGCAGGGAAGGCTCAACCACTGCATTTGTAGAGGTAACAATAATGTAAACTGTGTAAACTGTCAGAGCTTATTGAATAAGCTTATCAACAGAAAGTTTAATGGTTTTTCCAATTTTAGATTTGTAATTATAAGCTAAATCTACTTGCATGCAATTGGAAAGAACCAAGAAATATTTGAAATTTTGAGGAGAGAAGGTGAAGAAGCTTGATAAGTGGAATCTTTGGGCTATGGAGTCCTTTTTGGTGACAAACTGAGGGACTACGTTCTCGGAAGCCTTGAAGCTTGTGGAAGGTACAAACAATTCCAGCCACTTCTTCAAGGATGAGGACCTGTAAAGCTTAGAAACACTTGCATAAAACTGTTAAATATTGGTGCTCCCTACACATGAAATCTAGATAGCATGTAATTAAACTAAATTTGCATGCAAATCTACTGCATATGTAAAAAGACAAAAGATCATAAAAAACAAACTAGTTTAGAGGATCTTTCCTACCGGGTGACAACACCCCTTCAAAGGCCAATAATAACAAATAGAATGCAAACAAAATAAGCAAAGGTTACCTCATATATGAAATGCCAACATCAAACATCCACACAAAATGCTAGCCACCATATGACCTCCAAAGTCTTCTTTATTGCAAAATGATACCCAGATTACAAGTACAATGCCAAGCTATACCCAAACTTCCATCCCTTAGTTGAATGAGCAGAGGTAGCTTGCTTATATAGCAAAGTGGAAGCCATTCCCAAAGTTAGAGGGCAAGTCATCTCAAGAGGAAATGCACCACGTGTGAGAGATAGATGACACAACTGAAGGATGGGTGCGCCACATCTCCAAGTAAGAGAGAAGGAGAGGACAACACATAAGAAGAGGGGAGGTGTGCCTCACCTTGGGATTGATGCCCTCGAGGAGAGTGCGCCACCTCCCAAGAGAGAGGGCACACCTCTCCTTGAGACCTTCACCCACTCAACTCATCTCACTATTAACTCACTTCTATTTGCCACTTAACTAATCCACTCACTCACAACTCTCCATCAAGTGCCACTATCACTTAGTGAACAAAGAGAGAGGGTGAGTTAACTCAAAACATGTCCCGAACATGTTTCCTAAAAAATAGGAATGTTGATTTATTTTGATTTTATTCACCTTTTTAGAGTAAAATTGATTTTTATAGGAGAATAAATCAAAAATTTATCTCAAAAAGGGGGTACATGGGTAAAAGGGGTATTCTGAGTTAGAAAACGAATATCCCCTTGGCATACGACATCTCCTACTACCATTTTTTTAGTGTTACATCAAATTACAAAATAAAAATTCCATTTTGCAAGAATTTTTATGATTTATTAAAAAATTAAAAAATCCTAGGGGGGACTTAATGCATGTCCATAAGACTCAAAAATAATGACTAGCATGGTAATACACATTAGACACTAGACTTAGACAACTTACTAAGGCTCGACCATTAGTGCACACTCCATCTTTGGAGGTAATGAGTGAAAAAAATCAGAAATTATAACTCGCCTAAAAAAATCCAAGCAAGATATAATTAATAAGTAAAAAAACACTCTAGAGTATGCACTCATGATGAAGTCTTACAGAGCTAAGCCTTTTACATATAGGTCATCATGCTAGCTCATTTTATTACAATTCCCCAATGGGGTATGGACAATGCATATAAGAAGAAGAAGAAGAAGAAAGTTTTTGAAAGGGGACATAAGGCTTGGCTAGACTTCAGAACTCTGAATTTGAACAAGTATCTTGTTCAACCTTTGCGGATCATCGTCAGTCCTACCTAGTGCCACTAGGAGGGGTAACACAACTCAACCCTATGTTGGAGATAGATGCCATCAAATATGCTACATTGCATTTGGATGGAGAGGCCCAAGAGTGGTGGTACCATGGGTTAGTCATGTTGAGGAATGCTAGTATTACCTCATACCTGAACTTCACGCAGAGGCTTATTGACCGATTTGATAAGGACCCAGAGTTGCATTTCAAGGAGGTAGCATAGCTCAAGCAGATTGGGACAGTAGATGCTTACATTTCAAAGTTTCAGAGGATCGCTATCATGGTGACGAATGTGTCAGAGCACAAGCTGATTATTCTTTCAATTGAAGGACTATCCAAGCCCCTTTGTGGTTGGATTAAGGCCTTCAAACCAGCGTCTCTACAGGATGCTATCATTAGAGCACGAGACATGGAGAACTCAATCCCAAAAAATAAATTTTCTTCTAAACCTTTCCTTCCTCAAAAAAACAAAGGCAAGAAACCCTTCCAGAAGGAGTGGCCCGGAAGAGATAAGTTGGATGATGAGACTCGTAAAGAATTGAGAAGAAAGAAATGTTGTTTCAGTTGTAAGGAGCCTTGGGAACCTGGTCACAAGTGCATGGGTAAGGGTAAAGTGCATTACATAGAGGTGCTTTCAAATAGTGATAGGGAAGAGAAAGCAGGACAGGCTCAAGGCAACGAGCACAACGGTCTGGATGATGAGCAGCCACATGAGGAGGTTAAAGGTGGAACTATTCCCACTCTATCATGTGTTCCTAGATTTAACTCTTTCAAAATCCAGGGAGTATTACAGGGACAGCATATCACGGTTTTGATTGACGATGGGGTAACCCACAGCTTCATTGACTCGACTCTGGTGGCTAGGAGAGGCATTCAGACAAAAAACTTTGAGGGAATTGATGTAGTGGTAGTTGATGGGTATAGCATGATATGCACAAAAAAGGTTCCACGGTTGGATGTGACGTTGGGCAACTACACTATGACAAATGACTTTTAGGTAGTAGAATTGGCAGACACTAATGTCATCTTGGGTGTTCAATGGCTTTATTCCCTAGGAAAACATTCTCAAAACAAGAAAACAATGGAGTTGGAATTCAGGGCAGTGGATGGTAAGAAATTGGTTCTGAGGGGTATGGCCAATGGTGCTCCTAAGATTGTTTGATCCAAGCAGATGAAATCATTTTCAGGCACGAATATGTAGCTTGCACAGCAAGGTGTCTAGATATGTCTAAGAAGTCTTCAAATAGCAGCCAGCTTTATCATGTAGGCATTTAGTCATTGTTGGGCAAACATGACCGGGTTTTTGTAGAGATTCCTCCAGGGAGACCTCCTAACAGAGGCTTCGAGCTAGCCATTGAGTTAGAAGAAGGGGCCAAACTAGTAATAACTACTCCTTACAAGCACCCGAAGAAGTTCAATGCTGAAATAGAGAAGGCCATCAAGGAGTTGTTAGATATGGGGCATATCAAACCCAGTTCCAATCCACTTGCTTCTTCAGTGGTCTTGGTTAAGAAGAAGGACAAAACTATGAGTATGTGTATTGACTATCGAGCCCTGAATAAGAAAACTATCAAAAATAAATATCCTATTCCCAGGATCGATGAGTTGTTGGATGAATCGCATGGGGCAGTCTACTTCTTGAAGATTGATCTTTGATCGAAATATCACCAAATTTGGGTCAGCGAGCAAGATGTTCACAAGACTGCTTTTAGGTGCCATTTGTTAGATTTTCTTTACTTATAGATCAGTAGAGTTACCAATGTTCTTTTACTTCTTTAACATTAACTTATATATCATGTACTGAGCAATAGCAGCATAAACAAGAGACAAAAGAACACAAGAGATTTGTCCAGGGAAAACCCCAAATGGGGGAAAAACACAGCAACCTTTCTTAGATAGATTTTGTTCACAAAGCAAGTCCAATCATGAACCAACAGATAAACCCTAGCACAAAGGCTAGCTCAAGGTACAACCAAAAATACCACCCCAGTTGCAACAGCAACACAATACCAAGGTAGCACACCTTTACCAAGAGTAGCGCACAAGAGAGAAATACCAAAAAGACTAAACAAGAAGAATCTCTACCACTACAGTTGTTGCATCACCTTCCTCAGACTTGCGCCTTGCTTCTGTGTAGATGAGAAAGTGTGTGAGTGTGTGTAACAAATGAGCCAAGGCGCCTCCTATTTATAGTCTTATGTCCTCCTAACTAGGTCGGCTTCTCTTCTGGAAAGGTGTCTCTTCATTGTTCTTTATTCTTCTAGGTCGACTTCTCTTCTGGGTATTTCCACATATGTTCAACGGTTCTCTTGCTTCTGGAATCTTCTTCTCATCTAAGAAAGGTCATCTAGGAGGGAAAGTTCCTCCCGCAGCTACAAAAACATCAACACCATTATGGGCACTATGAGTTCTTGGTCATGCCTTTTGGGTTGACCAACGCGTCTACTACTTTTCAGTCTTGCATGAACCACATTTTCAACAAGCAATTGCGAAAGTTTCTTTTGGTGTTCTTTGATGATCTCCTTATATACAACAAGACATGGGAGGGTCGCTTGAGGCAGTTAGACAAGGTATTGAGCATTATGGGGGAGCAGTCATTATATGCCAAGGCATCTAAATTTGAATTTGGCATGACAGGGATTTTGTATTTGAGCCATGTGATCAGTGTGCAGAGTGTGCATGTGCATCAGGAGAAGATACAGACCATATTGAATTAGCCACCGACCAGGACCCTTACAGAGTTGCGTGAATTTTATGGATTTTGCACTTATTATAGGTGCTTTGTTAAGGGATTTTCGCAGTTGGTTGCACCCCTGACAGATCTCACGAAGAAAGGGGCATTTAGGTGGACAAGGGAATCTCAAAAGGCATTTGACAAGATCAAGGAGATGATGAGCACTTGTCCAGTATCGACAATTCCTTACTTCACTCAGCCCTTTGTGCTTGAGTGTGATGCTTCGGGTGAGGGTATAGGAGTTGTCCTGATGCAAAACCGGCATCCAATCGCATTTGAGAGTCGGAAGCTCCGAGGACTAGAGAGACTCTATTCCATCTATGACAAAGAGATGCTCATCATTATGCATGCCTTGGTGAAACAATGTTTAGTCGGTGGAATATTTGTAGTTGGGACAGACCACAACAGTTTGCAGTATTTTTCTGGAATAGAAGGATCTGAATGAGAGACAACAGAAGTGAGTCAGTGATATACAGGCGATTTTGACATCGAATATGTGAAGGGAAAGAAAAATATTGTTGTTGATGCTCCTTTCAAGAAATCGATTGCATGTTCCATTACAAAGGTTTCAACTGATTGGAAGTCCCACCTTCAGGTGGAATATTCCAAGAATAAGTTTGCTTGTGAGTTGATGGATGGTCACATTCAAGATGACATGTACAGAGTGGTGGATGACATTATCTTCTACAAGGACTGAATATATTTAGTTCCAGAGTCCACACTTAAGGAGAAGATTATGAGGGCTATTCATGATACACCATTGGCAGGGCACCATGGATACTTCAAAACCTACAGGCAAATCAGAGAGAGGTTCTCATGGAAAGGCCTCAAGGATGATGTGTTGCGACATGTGAGGGAATGCATCACTTGTCAACAGAACAAATCAAAGCATACTCATCCAGCAGAATTACTACAGCCTTTGCCCATTCCGAAACAAAAGTGGGAGAGTGTGTCGAGGGATTTCATCACAGGTCTACCGAAGGTGCATGGCAGGGATTGAATTTGTGTAGTTGTTGATAAGTTGACCAAGTTCACTCACTTCTTCGCAATTTCATCAAAGCATAAAGCACCACAGGTGGCCGAGTTGTTTTTCAGGGAGGTGTTTAGACTCCATGAGTTGCCTAAGTACATTGTTAGTGATCAAGACAACAGATTTCTCAATGCATTTTGGCAAGAGTTGTTCAGATTGGCCGACACAGAGTTGACTCCTAGTACCAGTTATCACCCTCAGACGAATGGCCAAACGAAGATTGTGCACAAATGGGTTGAGGCGTATCTGCATAACTATGTGTCACGACAACAGAAGGCATGGATTAAGTGGTTACATATCGGAGAACATTTTTACAATACCACTTACCATATGTCCATTGGTATGACCTCGTTCTGAGCATTATATGGCTATGATGCTCCTTCATTTGTGGATTTGGCATTTGAGGATAACAAGGCTCCCAAAGCAAAGGATTGGATACAAGAGAGCCAAGATATCCTTAAGACCCTTAAGGATAACCTGCAGGCTATCCAGAATCAACAAAAGATGTATGTAGATAGACACATGGTTGAGCGTAGTTTCGAGGTAGGAGACTTGGTCTTCTTGAGGTTGCAGCCCTACAGATATGCTTCAATGAGGAAAAGTGGTGCAGAAAAGTTGAAACCATGCTTTTATGGTCCATACAGGGTAATCCGACAAGTTGGGGAAGTAGCTTATGAGCTTGATCTACCAAAAGGGAGAAAAATTCATATTGTTTTTCATGTATCATGCCTCAATAAGGCACTAGGACAACAGGTAGCTCCTTCAGCAGAGTTACCCCCACTAGATGAATATGGGCAGTTGGTGTTGATTTCTGAGGAGATTCTGGATGTCAGGGAGAGGAAATTGAGGAACAGGGTGATCAGAGAGTATCTTATCAGGTGAGAGACTTGCCAGTGGAGGATGCTACGTGAAAAGGAGATCAGATTTTGCAACACCCTAACTTGCAGTTGCTTGAGGACAAGTAATCTGGGGAAGGGAGGACTCTAATGTCCCTTTCCAAGTGATCACTCCATGAGGACTTGATAGCCTATTTAATTCATGTAGGCTATAGGCGGTGCAAGGGAATTAATTTATTTAATTATTTAATGTTGCCTACCAAAAAAAACAACATTTAAAGGTGGTATTGAATAATTAAATTAAAAGGCAATATAAAGTGACTTTGGGGGAAATATTAAAGGGACACTTTATAAAGTTACTTTATAATTAATTATTGGAGCTAAAAAGGTAAATGGGGTATAAAAGTGCAATTGGAGCTCATTTTCATCATTCATTCTCAAAATCAATTTGGAGAGCTCTTTAAACTTTTTGGCTTGGGGACTGAAACCCTTAAGCGATTGGATTTGGTGGTGAGACTAATCCACCCTAACCAGTCAAGTTGGAGAGATCACACAGGTCTTTCACTAAGATTGATTGTGAAGAAGGAAGACACACAGTTTTGCTAAATCGTGGGGCATTTTCAGATTGGTGGATGCTTTGTTGAGGTCGTTTGGTACAAATCTAGTTGCCAATTAATTACCATCTCTCTTTCCTTGGGCCGCATCACTTATTGCAGATCATGGGTATCTTTAAGAAGGGGGTCATGCCATTATTGTTGTTCGTGGGGGTCATTAAAGGAGGTCGTGCCCTTTATTATCAGATCATGGGGCTCAAAGGAGGTCGTGCCCTTTATTATCAGATCATGGGGCTCAAAGGAGGTCGTTCAGTACAGAATGGAGCTTCCATTGTTATCTTTACTCTTTCCTTGGGTCGTGGCCATTCAGTACAGAATGGAGCTTCCGTTGTTATCTTTACTCTTTCCTTGGGCCGTGGCCATTCTCAGCAGATCGCACCATCTAGAAAGGAGTCGTTCCACTGCCCCTACTTACATCTGCTTTCTCCTTGAGCCGTGACAACCATATGCAGTTCGTGGTGTCTAGAAGGGAGTTGTTCCAATCCATTAAATGATGCCCAGGTCAGATGAATGAATAAGTCAAATGGTAATTGTTGAGTTTTGTTTATGTTGTTATAATTTGAATATGATTGTTATCATATGCAATTAATGTAACCGTTGCTTTTTATATGGAATGAAATAAAATCCCCATTGTGTGCCAAAATGATTATGGATCTATTATGAAATTGTCTGAGAAGAAAAATCTGAAACATAATAAACACAAAAACATATCAGCCAAAGAAGAGGGGATTTTACAGATGCACTATTCACCATTTAAGGGATAGCAATCTTCAATTGCAAGTGAGGCCAAGGCGTCAAGGGATGCAAGGATGAAAAGAAGTATTTGAACATTAAACTTCCTCTAAGAACAAGCATGGTTGGTTAGATATGAGTCCATTGAAAAAGGAAAATATGTGATTCCTATAGGTGGAGATGGGAATGAAGTTATAGGCAAGGGGATCATCTCAATGACAATGTTGGATGATCCCTACAAAAATACTCACAATGTCTTACATGTTCCTACAATGAATAAAAACTCATTGGTTGTGAGTCAAATTATAGATGTTTAATTAACTCTAAATTTGATATAGATGGAGGCAAGCCCAAGAACAATTATAGAAAGGTCATTGAAAGAGCAATAAGAGAAGGTAATTTGTATAGACTATGTGTGGATGTGCCTCAAGTGGCATTGAATGTTGATTATGAGATTAATGATGTTGATCATAGACTTAGGCATGTCAGTGCACAATCATCTGATACCAAAGGAGGGAGAAGTTGGTTGATCATTGGGCTTGAGAATGCCTATATCACTTGGCATTTGCAAGGGATGTGTTTTTGGAAAAGAATTTTCCTTTCTTGAAGAAAGGTGTCCATAGAGCTAAGAAATTGTTGGAGCTAGTTGACACAAACATCTACAAACCGATGCAAACTCTGTCTCACCGTGAAACAAGGTATTTTAACGTTCAGTGATGATTTTTCAAGAAAAAAATTTGTTTATTTCTTGAAGTAGAAAACAAAAACAATGGAGTATATTAAATCGTTCAAAGCCTTAGCAAAGAAGAAAACTAAGAATCCACTCAAAAGGCTGAGGTGTAACACTAGGTGAGTATGCGTCGAATGTGTTTACTTATGAAGAAGGCATCAAACTTAAATTCATAGTGCCCTATACTCCACAATAAAAGGAGTAACAAAAATAAAAATAGGACATCGATGGAGAGTGGGTAGTGAAGGTATAAGAATGTTGGTTTACCAAATAATTTTTGGCAAAAGTGTTTACCAAAGTAGCATATGTTCAAGACTGGTTACCCACAACAACATTTAAGTCAAGAACTCGCTATGAAATTTGGTGTGGGAGGAAGCCAAACATTCAACATTTGGAGGTGTTCAACTCTCTTACATATGTACATATGCTCGATGAGAAGCAAAAGACATTGAACAACAAAAGTAGAAAATGCATCATGATTGGCTACGATGGTCATACTAGAATTTACAAGCATTATGATCTAGTGAAGAAACTTATCTAAAGTAGGGATGTGATCATTGACTAAATGGAGTGTTGTAGAGGAGAGTGGGAGATGTATGTATCAAAAATGCCATGAAGAAACAAGCATAGATGTTTGATTTCAAGCTTGATAGTGTTAGCATTGGCTCATTCAAAAGATCAACATGGATGTGGAAATGAAACCCCTACATAGTTTGCAAGTAGAAGAACTTGTTCACTGAGAGGAATCACATCTTAGACCACTAGATCCTAAGAAACTAAAAGAAATTGCTATTGAACCACCTATTATTAGGAGATCACCAAGAGATCAAAAGCCACCAACAAGGTTCCAAGGTTACACCTAGATGTCAAGTGAAGAATTAGAACCTACATTTGTTGAAGAAACACTTGAGAGTAATCAAGGAAAGCATGCAATAGATCTAGGATATTTTGCAAGAAGGCTTTGTGATGGAAATTGCAGCATGATTGTTTACATTCTTCACTAAGTAAGAGTGTTGTAAATACACAACCATATAGTGTGTGTTATCAATAAATGCAGCTACATGGAGTTGAAACATCTGGGCTACCTAGGACAATTAGACTTTCAACTCTTGCATCTATGTGTGTATCAATGAAATGAGACACGATTCCCCTCATTTGTGTTGGGAAAAACCCATTTCAAATCTGTGAAGCAATGTTGAACAAAGGTTCCTTGATGTAATAGTTATTGTCTCCGTATTGTTTTCCCTGTATTTGTGCAATATATTGTTTGTTTGTGTTAATGCTCGTTTTTTTTAAATGAATACTAGTTTTCATTCTCAATTAGTCAAGCAGTATTTGTCTCTTATCATTTTATGGAATCGTGAATGGTATCGGTATGTATATCAAGTGGAAATTGTTTAATATGATAATTGTTTATCTCGTTATTTGCACATGAAACCCCAAGTGATAGTTCAATTGGTTCAACCCTTTCCACTAAGGCATAATGCCAAAAGAGGTCACAAAATCCATTCCCACAATCTTATGGGTTTACCAGCCGCTATTGCAATTAGAGATTAATACTTCCCTCCATTTGGAAACCAAGGGAAGAGGGACAGGGGGAATTTACAAGGCTTTGGAAATTCACTCAAGTGCAAGAGGGTGAGGGGAATTATTTCTCCAAAGAAAAGCTATTTGCACATGAAATTACTTCATTTACTCTTTCGATTTAATACTTTCATTATTTAAAGCTTTTACATTTTTAATTTGTAATAATTTTTTTGGTTTTTTTAATGCACTTTTTGTCATCCCTACCCCAAGGCAACATGGAAATTGGGGAGTTCCTTCCAGTCATTCTCAAAACTCATCTCATGTCCCCTCATCCCTAAAACAAGCAACATAGATAGAAGCTATTGATTATAACATAACGTTCCTCCTATCTGTTTAAATTGTATTTTCTACAAATAACTTAGAAGTTCATCAAATGTATATGAAAACAACATTTTAAATTGGAGAACTCAAATAAGAAACATACATGGGCCAACCTAAGGGCTATGTAGAGAAAGGGAATAAAAACTTGACATCTAAGCTTCAAAACTCTATGGTTTCAACTTGCACAATCACCCTAAACATGGTATCATAAGATAACTACTCTATTTCTAAAGGGTTTATGGAACCAATATACCAAGACCAATCTCAAGCATTAGGAACCCTCTTCTGAGCCATTTTACCAAACCCTCTCCCTAAAATATGCTTGATATTGTTGCATGACGACAAGTATTAAGTCATAGGGATCCATCGAACCTCATATGTGTTTCCCATGGGCCTCCTAGATTCTAAATGTATAGCTACCTTAAGAACGGTGATACTCAAAAATGGGATGAAAATTGTAGACAAGACTAGTAGGCCAATCCTTCCCTAGCTCTATCTACATTGCATGTACCCAACCAACAAGGGCACAAGAACACCTATTTTTGTAATAGCACATTTGATACTTTGATAACGAGCCATATTGATCCCCCTCTAGTCAATGTCTAGGCATCAACCCAAAACTTGAAGTTAAGTTCCATCTATCATAATCCACCAATTGCACTTACTACTGAAAAACTCTGCAAAGACAACCATCCCTTCAATGGCCAAGCAACATCCGAGTGGTTCCTTTTGTTCTCCTAGTACCTCCATTCGTTTCATGGCAAAAATATCGCGCTAACAACTAAATCAAAACAAACTTGTCTCTAATGCCTAGAAGGTTTTCCAACTCTAATGTTTACATGCATAGTGTTCATTTATATTTAAGAACACAAGACAAAGAAATCTCGATTGCCTAAAATGTGTAGGAGTTGAGCTAGCGTCACACCCATCTTGGTTCCCTTTACTAAGCATCATGGCAAATCTTCATACATTGGTTATCATTACCAAACCTGACATTTCACTTGAAATGGCCATTAATCCCTTGACATGACTAACTTGGATTGCATTTCAAACCAACAAGTGCTTATTTTGATGTCGCCCGCATTCATTTTGATATGACACAACCTGACTGGCCTGTTATCCCCGATTTCTAGGGATAACTAGGAGATCATGTCTCGAGGCCCACAGGTCCTAGACATGGAGTATCGAGAGCAGGATTGACCTGAGCATGGCCCTGAAGGGCCCATCCTTTTCTTCTTTCATCAGATTCGTCTTGTCAGTAGCAATAGCATCCATCACCATCAGCTTGGTCTTGTATCGGAGAAGGCTCTTGCTCCATGAGGTAATTGGTCCAGGTATCATGGTATGTGTCACTTTTGATCATTATAGCCTTTAGATATATGCATCTGATTCCTTTTATCTCTGACAACTGCTTGGATCTTACATTAGCCCACTTGATCATGTTTGGGGAGGTTGACAGGGTGCCCTAGCAAGCCTATACCCATAGGTTTTGGTTTGCCACCGGGGGGATTTCTGAAGAGCCATCATCCGCTCCCATCATACCACCACTTTTTCATCTTATCTCCCTCTCATTTATCCCATTCCCCTTTTTCGGGCATTGGATTGACCTGTTTGTAGGGTTGCACCTTCTCTTGTTGGAAGAAGGGGCTAAAGGCCCAGAAGGTAAAAGCAGCTGGTAAAAGATAAAAGCCTAGAAATAAAACCTCGAGATGCCTTGCCCAGGGATCCCCGAGAAGGCAATAAAAAGCCTCTCAGCAAGAAACAAGAGGGACCCGAAAAATAATAAACAAGACCTAGCCAAGAGGATAGGGGGTCTCATCACGAGCTAGCCTATTAGGTTCATGGGTACCTAACAGTATGACATTGCCATTATTTGGTTACCACGCCAGGGCAGTGACCTTTGGTTGCATGGCCAAGGGAAAGGGGGTCTCATCACGAGCCAACCTTCTCATCTCTATGAAAATACTTGTGGGTAACACTGTCAGCTCTGGTCACCATGCCAAGGCAGTGTCCTCCGATTAGACCTTGAATAAAAAGAAAAAGAAGAAGAAAAGCAAATAAAGGCAAGAACGGGCTTGGAAAAATTGCATCCATGACGGGTACAGCTCACCTTCTACAAAGGCACCCACAGATAACATTATGCATCCCTGTCTCTCACTCTACCCACTTGTCTGGACATCCCCTAGCCACATCACCTCGTTTACATGGCTTGGATGGAACCTTCCTGGGAACTTCCCGTCTCTTGTGGATACTAGCCCAATAGGATGTCTTGTCCTTTTCTTCGATCTTGTATTATGGATTTTTGTAATGTCTTTGAGCTGTTGAACGATGTATCAAGGTTTTTATGCATATGTTTGATAAATATTAATGATGAAATGTGATTGACATTGCTATGATCCCTGTGACTAATGAGCCCATGGAGGGCGTAGTTTTTGATGTGCAGGACCATGCCCGACGAACAGGTACCACTTGGACCAGTACACATGGGGAGATGATTAGTTCGGACCTCCATGGGGTTGAAGAGCCCATCAGATAGTTGTTGAGACCCCGTCAGAGGGGCAGAGACAGGACAATGTTTGACCAAGGTTTTGCACCTAAGAAGAAGAGGATGTTTCACCAGAGGCACTTTGGCAGAGCCCGACCTAGGGGGAGTGACCCCTTTTCAATGGAACGTTGGCCTCGGAAGGCCCAAAGCGTCCCCATCCTTACCATGACATCATCCAGCTTCATGGTCATTCTTGGAGGCAGACTGGGTCGCAGTGGCACGTGT
Source organism: Picea engelmannii (assembly GCA_009831015.1). Taxonomy (NCBI): domain Eukaryota; kingdom Viridiplantae; phylum Streptophyta; class Pinopsida; order Pinales; family Pinaceae; genus Picea; species Picea engelmannii. Next base: position 18,093 of record ML819554.1, read on the forward strand.
GGCATGTTGGAGAAGCCCCTGGGGGGCTAACGTTTTGCTCCTGGATGTTTCATCTGCCCTAAAAAGGGCTAGCGCCTCCCTTGAAGGGGCTTTTACCTTTTTCACAGCTCAGTTAGGGTTTTAAGTTGACAATTTAATGTAAAAACAGTATTCTGGTCTTGTCGGCCATTTTTTATGAGCTAAAATTAATGAAGGTCATTGATACACTATATCTTGAGGGTTTTCACTCTCATTTTGTTAGAACTCATCACTCACTCTCCTAGTGAGGTCTGATTTTTGCGCCCTATTATGGTTATTGGCTATTTTGAGGAAGGCACACTTGTTTGGAGAGGAGATTTTTGGCAATTTATGGTGTTTTTCTTGAAGGAAGGTTTACAACTAGGGTTTGCATGCTATTTTCTTGGTGATTTGTAAGTATTTTTCTGCAAAACTT
>ML819554.1:42210-58934 GCA_009831015.1 Picea engelmannii
GGGGATTGATCCTATGAATAAAATATCAATAATAATAAGAATACTCTTTGCAGTTACATTATTTCAACATGACTCGCATACCTCATATCCTCAATCAGCGCATTAAGCCAAAATTATTTCCCTGACTACCTTCTCTACACCCAATGTAACGATCAATCAATTGTCAAAGCGAGTTCTCCAAGAAGCCGTGTAAGTACCACTTTGAGACTAGCCATAGCTTGCTTACCTTTCAATATGCACAAGAATGTCTTCGACCACCCCCATGCTTCTTCCTCTATTGTCTATGCCAACAAGTGTTGGCATGTACTTGAAGACCAGGTCGAGGTAGTACTCTCTCCATATCCACTATGCCAATAGTCCTTGTACATACAATTTCCCTCGTGACTTCTACTACATCTCACAAAAACTCCTTTTGATACACAAGATCGAACTTTGGTGCCTTTTGCAAAGCTCTACAAATCAGTCCTTGATCTATGGCTCCAACATCTACACCTATTTTTGCTACACCAAGAGTGATAATATTGATGCTCGTGTACACCTAACATGGCTAAGCACCATTGAGGATCCACGACTCTGAATTAACCATGGTCATACTACATTACCATATGTCCCACGCCTCCCATTTCTCTATCAACTCAAGGCAATCCTTAGTGTTATGCTCGATCTTATAACAGTGGTTGCAAGAAGGTTGATGCGACACAAACAATTGCACACTATATGCCCCACTTCATTACAATTATAACATTATGGTGGAGGATAGTTCACATCGTTCCTCAATGCTCAATTACCCAGATTTTGGTTTTGAATCTGATTTTGATTATGGCCCTGGTTTTTGCCTCCCTTTGAATCTATCACAAACAGATTCTTTTCAAATCTCTTGAGGAATTCAAATAATGTGCGGCAATCCTTCATACAATGAATGTTTACCTTGCAAAATTTGCAATATACCACCGTCATAGCGTTATTGTACCCTGCAGCAAGGACAATGATGTGGGTCATGCCTAAAGTTCTTGCATATCTCACAAAGTCCTCTCTCTGCTTTACCAAGCATACTTCCCAAGAATGGATTAGCTACTACCATAACATTTCTAAGTCATGGGGCAATCATTCTATAGGTAGCCTTCAATCCTACACAATGTGCACCATACTGCGTCTCTTCCACCTGACTTGGCTTTTCCCAACTCTCAAATCTACTCCATTAATATTGTCAAATAGTCCTGGAACTGCGCTAGCCTTGGAGATAATGCTTAGATTAAGGCTTCTACCAATATACTTGTGGAATCCAATCGCATATCGAACTCTAATCCTTCCCTCTACATGAGCATCCACCATTGCAACAACAATGTGTGCAAGTGAGGTAACAAGCAACCAATAAACCTTTATCTTGCACCTCCTGAATATTGTAACTCGATCGACTTATCAAATCCTGAAACCACTGGTCATACTCCCAAACGATCGCTCCCACTTTCTACTTGATTTCCTTTAACATCGCAATGCTTTATTGTCCTGACTTTGGCTTCTAAAACTCCTTCACAAAGTCTACCTTTAACTAGATCAAAGTCACACCATGCAATACTGGAGTGTTCTTATTGCATTTTGGGTACCACAGCAACGCCATTCCTAGCAACATTGTTTGGAACTCCACCAATTGGGTAGCATTCAAGGTTATCCTTGCATTCCAAATGACGTCGCAAAGGAACCAACATTGCTCTAGATCCTCGTCACCTCTATCGTGGAATAGAGGCAACTGCAAAGACGAGTCATTCAATTGAGTTGTCACTATTCTCTAATGAATTTGAACCAACATAAATCCCTAGGGTCCTCGTTCTTGGATCACCAATGTTACTCCTTTGGCAACAATTACAGAACTAGATAATACTGAAGACAACTTTCAACTCCCTTGGGATGTCACACTCGTATTGTTCACAAGCACTGTAGCAAGATTACTTGAACAACTAATCAACCACACACTTGCACTTTGTGCAGCAACAATAACAAGGTCTTGGCAAATTTCAAAAGACATAGGGGGTAAGACGTAAGGTGGACCAACTTCACTGCCATTTTAGTCTACTTCCTCAAAGATATGGCACTCTGTAGGGTTAAAATACCAAAACAGTGCAAACTCAAACACATCTTCAAACACCTCTTCTTGGTTTCACTCGTCTACACTCACAACAACACCCAACTTAAGTAGGCTCAAGCAACATCTCTATGCCTACAGTCCAAGTATCTACGCCTCCCACGCCATCATGCAATCACCACCTAATTTCTTTCAATGTTCTTTCCTCCACAAACTCATGTTCTCTTCTCAACAATACACTTTCTTAGTCTTTACTTTTAGGATCGACCAAAGCTCCTTCAATTTCTCCTTTCATCCTCTGCATCATCTCACATTCTAGATGCAATTCAAGACCATCGCCTCTCATCAACAACTCTTGCCTGGTGTAGATCTTTTCCATTTCTTTCTACCACTAGTGTTTTGCGATCTCAACATATCTTTGTTGTCACTTCTATCAATCTCTTTCATCATTCATTAACTTTACCATCACCCACCCTTTGAGCAGCGTATGGCATTGACTCTATCATCAAGTCCTCGTATTGTTCCACCCCCCCACACAAATCTTACGCTTCCATGTCTACTGGGCTAAGCAACATACCTCATCCTACCATCAACATCTTTATCCACACTAGTATTTATTCTATTAGCCTTCTACATGGTCCTCTCTTAAACAATTCAAGTGCCTTGATCAAAGATTGATGACATTCTATTGCAAATTGCAAAGCACAACCTTCTACTATACCTCCATACTAGAAATCAACGGCTCAAGTCACTTTGTGATCATACCATTGAATCTTTATCAAATTTTCAGTAGTCCACTCAACTCTGCATGATGAGCATCAATTTCAATACTTCTCTTTGAACCTTTCTAAGCATGCATGCAAATTCACTAGAAATTCATCCCATAAGATCTCATGCAAACATTCAAATAGGTATTTCTCTTTAAATCTTGCAACATCATCCCCTATGTATGCACTTTCTTGGCAGGAAAATTTGTTGGAAACCTAATCCATTAGGTTTATGGTATTAGTCACTTGTGAAGGAATATGAAACGTCAAGTGATAGGAACCGTCATCGAGAGTCCAAGAGACCTCTTGGAAGATGAATCTAAAGGTCATCTAATTCATGTATTTATATGTGTATCATATTAATGAAAAAGTATTCCACGTTGATCTACATTTCGTTGCATTCCAACAGTGATATCTAAGTTGCATAGTTCTAAGGGCCTATGGTAGTTGTCCATAGCATTTGAGCAGGTTAACTCCATGAATGTTTCCTTCCTCGCGTGCAGAAAACATCCCTCTACAATCTCTATTGTTTGTCCCTCTACTGCTTGTCATCTCTGATTATTTCCTGCACCCATTTGCGCCTCTACCATCTACGCCTCTAATTATTATTCCCTCTAAGAACCAACGTTACTCTATCGTTTCTTCTCCCCTTGCACACAATGAGGAGTTTTCCCTTTGTGCATTCTAACAGTCGAGTTGCTTCTCTCTACCTGCATGAAACCATTTGTGTGGCTCTCTTTGGGTAAAACCGTTCATCTCCAACATCTCTGTGTAAGTCTGCCATCTGTGCCTCTAGTTATTATTCCCTCTGAGAACCAATGTTACTCTATCGTTTCTTCTCCACTGACACACAATGAGGAATTGTCCCTTTGTGCATTCTAACAGTCGAGTTGCTTCTCTCTACCTGCATGAAACCATTTGTGTGGCTCTATCTGCGTAAAACCATTCATCTCCAACATCTCTACGTAAGTTCGTTCATCTCTGCATAAGTCCGTTCATCTCCTCCATTCTGCTCTCAGGAATCCTCTTCCTGTTGTTTCCAATACCACATTGATCCTGCACAAGGACATCTTTGTCGTTGATGATGGGCATGACCGCTCTCTGATGAATAGACGAGGGTTTCACGAAGCCATATTGGTATATACCTCGAAGAAGGTCATCACGGATACCCATATGATAAAAACTCAAGATTACTTCTATGCCTAGACTTGTTTCAAATATTAGGTTTTCATCACCATTTGTGTTCTGTCCATTGTTGTGGTTCCTACCACTACCTGCAATGGCAGCCATTCTCGATGCGGAGACAGACAAGAAGAACCCTTTCCTTTCCTTTCTCCCAAAAGCCTGCAAATCTACCCTTAACACAACATAGCCCACGAGAGATCAATAGTTGTAACTCTCAGAACTTTGTATTTCCCTTCCCTACAGTTGCAATTGAGAAGCTTTAATAACAACTAAACGTTTTTCATATACTCCTTAGGCTAGTGTTTGAGTGCAGACAAGACCAAATCAACTATCGTTGTTGCAGCATCATGTTTCCTAAGCTTCATGTTTTATCTAAAGAATGAGAAGTTTGAGTATTCCATTCGCCATCAATTGGGTACTAACGAGTTTTTGTTGACTAGAAATTGGGAGTTTGGAGAGTTTTCAGAGAGGGATGGATGGTTGCTATGGCTTTGTAAGCAACTACTCATGGTGATAATAACTCAATGGCGGCCACGGGGATGAATTATCGTTGACTTGTTCTTCTCAACAGTGTAGAAATAACATTAAAGGATAAAATATTTCTAAACAGAAGTAGAATCGAGCTCTTCTCTTTCCTATGACAATCACACCATTAAAACAACACAACATCAATGAGTATCATCAAAACAAAGCAATTTTATTTATATCAATCTGACGTCCGTTGTAAGCGTAACATTTACTCGAGCTGAGTTTACATATATCGTACAACCTGTATAGGTCCGTACCTTTGTTGGTAATGCTTAACAAATCCATAAAACACAAGACTGGAACTGCAACTCAATTTATATTCGACTGGTATCTTCTCAAAAACACAACTTATACAAATATTTCTGACCTGGGTGAATGTGTAATCCGTACGTATTCCTGTTCCTTATCCATGTTTGCTACTTCAAACAATCGTGTTTCTGCCCTATCGTGGCCTCCTTTACCTCCTTCAAACCCAACTCGACCTCTACTCCTTGGCTGAGATAATTGTTGGCCCTAACTCGACTCCTCGTCTACATAGTGAGACCCGAATTGGTCTTTGGTTATGCTTGTCTCCTTGTGCACACAAAGAGACCCGACTTGGTCTCTGTCTCGACCCTTCTCGACCTACACTTCTTTGTTATCTGGTAGACCCTGTCTCCGTCCTTTATGAAGCGCCTCCACACACTAGTCGACCTCCCTCTCTTTTTCCTTGTTCCCTTTTGAGAGTGACTCTTGCTAGGTTACTTGTAACCCTAGCCTCTTTTCCTCGTGCATTTCTAGCCCTAGGATCCTCTTATTAGGAACTTGATCCAAGGGTGGGGACATAATCAAGCATTGAGATGCATCCTATGGCTAAGATGCAATCTTAGTTTGAGTTAGTTGGCCCCCACATTTATAATGTTGTCTAAGCATAATTTTGGGCTTCCTCCTCATTACTAGACACCCCTAATGAGGAGGAATTACCTGCCCAAGCTACAAATTCTAACAAACAGAACTACCATCGTGATTATAATTGAATGGATTGTCTTACAACATTCAAGATTTTTGGGCAGCTTTTATGAGAGTAGCATTGTTTGGAAGATGGTCTTCTCTTTTGGCGATTATGGAAGTTTGTCCATGATTGTCACTGTTACTAATATTCTTTTAATTGGGAACCCAGAAATCTAACAATCCCGACAAACCCTTCACACTACCTGATGGCTCGAATTCAGGCTAGGATTCAGAATTTCCATGTACCAATTTCAGGAAATTGGCCATTTATGGCTGCCATGTAAGTCCACTGTCTTTGCATTGCCATCCAAGGTTTTTAATTCTGTGAATTATTGATTTTTTTTAGGGCTTGTGAATTATGTATATTGTTTGGCCACAACCCGTGACTCTGATAGCCCAAAGGAAGTTTTATGTTTCAAAACATGGTGTGGGTTTTGTGAATTTTTTGGAAGAGGCAAATGTTGAGGGAATGATATGATCTGGTTAAATGAACTCGAAAATGCCTTCAAGAATCTTAATCATCAGCTATCATAGAGACCGAAAGACTCAAAAGCATCGACGACACATTCACAAGAACAACGATAACTTGCAAATAGTCTTTTTGTAAGTTTTCTTGTACCTTGAGTTTAATTACATTGTAAATTGGTGCATTTTCGGTAGAAGTCAACACTCCTCATTTGTTAAGTTTGCATTATAGAGTCTGATTGTTAAAGTTTGGAGTTGCAAGAAACCATTCAAGGTCTAAGTGAATCTTTAAATGGCTCAAATTGATGAACTGTTAGCGTTACCGAATACTCTAATACTCTCTACTAACAACAATATGGTCACAACTAACAAAGCAACTCTTTAATATGTTCGAACATGTTTGCAAGCTTCACAAGCCAAAGCAGAACTGCTTCAAATTCATACTCAACTTCTTCATGATGAACTTCAACGAAAGAATCTTCAACATTCTAAACTAGTCTTTGTTCAAAACAACCCTCTTTTCGATGATGATGATGATGATTCAGATCAACAACTAGTGCAGGAGCAACTCAATGAACCAACTTCAAATACAAGTGTAGATGAAGATGAAGGTGTGCATGAACAAGTTCAACTTTCTCTTTCCAAACCAATCATCAGACCTTGGAAAGAAATTAGAGACAATAAGCACAAAACAAGTTTTGGATATGAAAAGGAAGTCACCTTTCATATTCTGGATTATACCAAACCAATCTAGTGCCAAAGTGCTAGATTTCGTCAAGAAAATTCATATTCACATGCTCCAGTTCAAGAGCAGATTCCTAAATGCCAACATTGTCATCAAGTTGGCAACATGGAGGATCAATGTTTTGATCTTCATCGTTGTGAGAATTGTGGAAAGTATAATCATCCTTCAAACAGATGTTCGAAACATAAGAAACCTGCAAGAGAAAAGAATCACTATGGGTGGATCACTTCTTGGCAATGGTTATCAACAATCAAGAAGATATATCAATCACACTGAAGATTTCATTCTCAAGTATTGAAACATCTTGAAATGGGAAGATTTGCATCTTCTCACCTTGTACCTGACAAGGAGGATAATATCAATGATTGGCAGTCAAGCTTCAAGTTTCTAAGTCCTATCAATCTAGCAAGAACAAGTGAGCCAACATCGAAACCATCATCATGATTTGGTTTTTGGTTTTCCTTAAACCTCCATTTAGTAGAAGACTTACAACTTCAGTTAGACAACAGTTTGTGGTCATCTTAAACCTCCATTTAGTAAAAGACTTACAGCTTCTGCTAAACAACAGTTTGTGGTCATTTTTAAACCTCTATTTGAGAGCATTTCCAATTAGCAGAAGACATCAGCTTCTAGCTAAATTAGGAAATGTTTCAAGAACCACTGAGCCTTAGAGCCAAGTTCCAAGGTTTGTGGTCTTCCTTAAACCACCACCACCATTTAGTAGAAGACATCAGCTTCTACTAGCCATTTGGTTTGTGGTCATCCCAAAACCACCAAATTCAGAGAGCACATTCAGCCATTGGCAGTTGTGCACTTCTAGATTCCAACTCTCTTCTTGGACTCACATACAACCCTTCGTATTAAGGGGGGAAATGTTAGAAACCTAATCCATTAGGGTTATTGTATTACTCACTTGTGTAGGAATATGAAACGTCAAGTGATAGGAACCGTCGTCGAAAGTCCAAAAGACCTCTTGGAAGATGAATCCAAAGGTCATCTAGTTCATGTATTTATATGTGTATCATATTAATGAAAAAGTATTCCATGCTACATTTCGCTGAATTCCAACAAAATTCATGAATCCTTCCTTCAATCCAATCTTGAATCTCAACATCGACTACATCACTAGTACTCTACATTAGTTACGTTCTCGACAATAGAACCATGTTGTTGGCTTTGTGACAAACCCGAAGTCCATGGAAGGTGTCCAACAATGGCGCAATGTAGTCTTGTGTGCCAACGTATTTAACGTTCCAAGGAGATCTCACTCAAGCATCCATGTGATTAAGGTGCAAAGTGTTGCAATTTAATGGGGGTCGCATTTGTCATGAGCTTATTCACGTTCATTCAAAACAATTGAACCAACAACATTAAGATTAATTACAAACCCACAGAGATCATCCAGATACAGTACAAACACAAACACATCAGCAAAACCATGATCAATTGTATTAACATCATGCATGATACTATATAACTTCAACACGGAGCAATAACAAGAACTCATAACAACAACCTTTTTGACCACCTCTTCTCTCTAATCTCAAACCTCTCTAATTACATTACAAGCCTCATATATATAGAGATGGTTAAAGTGGTTACAGAAGATTTCGAAATATACTAAAGAATTTGTTGGTTGTAAGCCACTCATACAAATAGGGTACAAAAGAGTTTGTGTCTTTAGAGACATGTACAAAGTATCTGGAAAACTAGGTGGTATCGCTCAAATTGTACTTAATAATAAAAGCCCTATTTCACAAGGTACAACTCAAGGACAACTGTTAGGACAGTCACCTCAATAACCTATCCTCTTCACTTCAAGCCAGCTCTTCTCCGACTCAAGGGGGGGTATCCCTAATAGGATTACTAAGACCAAGCAATGAGGCACAAGGTGATGTAGAAAGTGGCCTTAGTAAAATAGAGTTTTGGGGCTTTAGGTTTTTAGACTAAGTGATGGAAGGAGATGGAGATTAGTGCCAAATCCAACTAGGGCAATGGAGTCAAGGTGAATCAAAAGACAATGATATCAAGAAGAAACCCTTCAAGGAGTTGGATTATTTCCTTGAAGGATTAGGGCTTTGGGATTAGAACCAAGTGGAAGAGTAATCCCTCACCCAATCAAGATCAACAATAAATATCAACGTTTACAAGAAGGGAACCTTCATGGAAAAACCCTCACCAACTATATCAACTATGATTTGATGAATTTACTTAATACTTCTTGCTAGGGAACCAAAAGGAAGATCAAAGCAAGGTACCAAATAATCACCATAGCAACAAAGAAAGAGGGAAGGAGAAACCCTAAAACATCTTCCTTCCAACTGCTAGACTTACCCCTCAAATGGATCGATATTGAAGGCTTGTAGAAGACTTGAGCATTTCACCATTAATCCTTATGCACCTAATTAAACCAAGATAGAGAAGCTTCAAGAATTGACAACATTCATCCACAAAGAAAGAACCCTTTACACCATAAATGCTCCAAGAAAAGATATGTCAATTAAGCTCCAAAGAGTGAGAGCTCCAAATATCCAACCATGAGTACAAATGAGGAAGTGCATCTCTTTATATAGAGTGATGCCTATACTTCCTTTACAATAAAATAATATTATCTCATGTGACCCCTTAAATCTAGGCCTAAGAAAAGTAAAATACAATTCCCATGCAACTAATTACTCTAAAACAACAATAAACAATAAAGTGGCCAAGCCACATGTACAATTAATGGCCCTCCAATGAGAGTTTGTGTGAATTACTTTTAGTCGTCATTCAAATCTTGCGAGGAAGATCTAAGCCATTCCCAATGTTTTGAGGCCTAGACTTCCCCATTCCTCTAATCTTATGCAAATCATTGTTGGTCATTGATCAAATTTGGTGAGGAAGACCTAAATCATTCACTACAATTGAAGGAAGCAAACTTCCCCTTGTCCCAATCTTGCACAAATGAATTTCATCCATCGATCTAATCTCATAGAGAGAATCTCCAGCGTCCAAGACAACTTGTGGTTGTAAGTGACATGCATATAAAGGCCACGGGCCAATCACTAGCATAGATCTCCTCTGCACACTAACATTGATCTTCCCCCATACCACAAAGACACTCGTTGCTTAATTTTGGTCAACTACCCCCTTCAAACCTTAGAGAATCAATAAAAATGCATGTGCACTTGAGGTAAAAGTGCATAGGGCATTTTAGGCCTAGGGTGACTTCTGCTAAAGGATTTGCAGCAAGGGATTAAGGAATTTAGTAGACAACATGGGCATTTTATTCAATCAAAGGCATGGAAGGATGACATGAAGAATTCTTGGCGCACTCAAGGGTCCCCAAAGGAAAATTTTGGGGTGGGTGTCCCTATGGGGAAACAACACCTACTATGGGATGGATCCCCTTTATGAGGTACCAAGAACCAAACTCTTGGGAGAGCATACCAATGCACTGTATTCATTGGGCTTATGGAATCAAAATTGTCGAAAAAAAATACCGTGTGTTGTCTTCAAAAAAAAATAAAGGACAAAATGGCTATAAGTAGTGGAAATAAAATTGAGAGAGAAAAATCCTAATCTACTATGGTATAGGGTAGAAGTATTCAAATATTTCTCAAACTAAAAAGTGCTTGAGGTGCTTGCCATTGATAGGGAACTCCAACAGGTCTCCATCCAAATTGGCAAGGTTGAAAGAATTAGACTATGGGCCACTCACAAAATCAATCACACAAGGGACCAACCATAGACTATCAAATTTACCATCCTTTCCAATGTCCCTATGCCCTTAGGCTTTTATCCCATAATAAGACCAAATTACCAACCTAAAAAACTCTAGGCCTAACCTTTTTGTCGAATATTCTTCTCATCCCCTAGTGAACTTATCATATACTTAAACTTTTCCTCCCACTCCCACACACTAATGTATCCTCTTAATTCTATCTAGTTCAAACACTACATCCTACAGTATCTTCATAACTGATAATTCTAGTTGGATGGATTAAACCACCTCTAGGCCATAAACCAATTGGAAAGGTGATTTTCCAGTAGCTCTTTTTTAACTAATCATGTCTACCCATAATACATACTTGAGGTATGAATCTCGTGTTTTCTTGTTATCTGCTAGTGTTTCTTGATAGCCCTCATGAGAATTTTCTTGGAAGATTTAGCTTGACCATTGCCGTGAAGATAATATTTGGAATAATGCCCTAGGATAATGTTATATTTTAGGCAAAAGGCTACTAGATTTAAGGAGCTAAAAGCCTTAGCATTGAACGATGACAAATAGACTTCTATACGATGGTTTGTACAATTGGCAATGGGTTGTGGCTCATATACAATGACAGGCCATACTCCTTGGCAATGCTCTTTTTTTCTTTGGCAGCTAACACGATTGTATGATTTGGTGGCTAGTGAGTGATGTAGCTCCAAATGTTCTAGCCTAAATTTCCAAGCGATAAGTGGATACAAAGCGAAGGCATTACAAATTGGTGCTAGCAAGATTGACACAATTGTCTGACATGAAAATTTTATGCTCGCAACTTCTTCTTATCTCATATTGCTCTTATATCTAGCCATACACCTTATCCTTTCGTTGACTCGGTTATCAAAGTTATAGGCCTTGGCCATCCTTCCATACTTGTACCTATCGACCTAGCCTACCACATGACCATAATTCATCACCACAAGCCTTGCCAAATTATGCCCTCAACCCAAGCACCTCTTCCCTAGCATATTTGTTGAATAATATACCAACAATTGTCATATATAAAACTCCCCATCATTTGATATGCAAAGCACGTGGTAGGTTTTTTTGACAAATAAAATTCACTTGACTAATGTCCCAATTCCAAACCTCAAGCACGCCATCCAAGGTTCAAGCCCAAAATCTTATCCTAAATTAAGCCTATTCAGATTACCTAAGGTCTAAGCCAAAGTTTTATTATAATTTATGCTTAAACTTTGGCTATTTATTTTATAATGCCTATAAAGACAATCGACCACAAAAAATTAAAACCATGCCCATACCAAAAACTATTGCAAAGGCCGTGCTTTTTCGTTTTCTAAATTTGTTTTAGGAGCTCTACAATTAATCTATTTTTTCCACATGCTAAAGTAGTTTTGGATTGCAAAGGCATGTGGAGGAATTAAAATTTAAAACGCATACACATTGGCCTCCGCAATTGTTGATAGCCATTGATGGCATTTGCAATAGAGGGCACATGGATGGAAGATTTCAAATCAAGGCATATGTCAAGGTCTTCTTGCATTTGACTATTATAGACCACAACTACAGCTCATCTCTTTATAGAGGGTTGAATACATTTGTTGAACCAGATATCGTTGCATTCACTATCATGTGTATGGATATTGGGAGGATATTAATATTATCAAGGGTTGTTACCCCTATTAAAAATGGATTGTTATGACTGATGCGATGTCACAGGAGTGAGTCACAATGTCACACTCTCAAGCATACCAGGCTATCTTGTTTCACTATGAACAATTTGACTAGGGCACCTGCAAACAAAGACACTAAAAAGGTGATGAGCAGCAACATTCCAAAACCCTGAATTCAATGAAACAAAAGCTCAAAAAGAATAATAAATAAGACGAAGATGAGATTAAGGAATACAAAGTCAACCCTGTATCAGAGGATGATGTCGATTCCTGTCTAGAAAAAATGTTTACTGTATATTCTCGTATTTCATTGCTCAAAGTAACAGTGGATAGCTAATGATTATATTTACTGGAAGGCACAGTAGATGACTTTGGAGTATTTGTTGATGTTAAACATGTATGTGGGCAAACACACATAATAAGGAACTCCAGTGAAAAATGCAAGTTATTGTTAATGCTCTTTATAAATGCTAGCATAAAATAGGGATAGGTTATATTTCAACGTTTCCTTCAAAGCTATTAGATCATTTTGAAGCCATTCAACCTCTTCTGGCACCAGTACACAACTTAATATGCTTGTGCTTCTTGTGATCTTGCTGGTAATTGTTGGCATGCCACATATTGGACATGGAGCAACTGTCACAAATTTCATCGTCTGTTGTGCCCTTACCTCATTTATATTCAGCTATGCAAGAGGAGGATTGTATTCACGTAATGATGGAAAGCACCGAATAAAGTCAATGGTTCTTAGTACTTGCAGCATCTCTTTTACCATTTATGTGCTTTGGTATAGGATTTGTACAAGACATCATTTCCATATTCTATGCTTCTCTGGCTGCTAATCCTTTTGGCACTGTTATCCGCCATTTTAGGGATAACTAAGGAAATTATGTCTCGAGGCCCACAGGTCCTAGACATGGAATACCGAGAGCCAGATCGACTTGAGCATGGCCCTGGAGGACCCACCTTTGCTTTTCTTCAACACCTCCACCTTGTCAGCAGCAACAGCATCCATGACCTCGGCCTGGTCCTGTAGCAGAGATGGATCTTGCTCCATGAGGTAATGAGTCTGGGTATCATGGTATGTGTCACTCTAATCCTCAAAACCTTTGAATATGTGCATTTAGTTCTTTTTGTTTCTAACGGGTGCTTGAATCTTATACTTATCCACTTGACCATGTCTGGGGGGAATGACAGGATGCCCTAGTTAGCTTGTGCCCATAGGTTTTGAGTTGCCACTGGGGGGATTCATGAAAAGTCATCGTCCGCTCCCGTCATACTTACCACTTTCCATCTTACTTCCCGCTCATCCATCCCTTTACACTGGTTCGGGCATTGGGTTGGCCAATTATTTAAGGGTTGCACCTTAATTTGTGGGAAGAAGGGGCTAAAAGCCCAAAGGGTAAAAGTAGCTAGCAAAAGATAAAATCCTAAAAATAAAACCTCGAGATGCTTCGCCCAAGGATCCCCGAGAAAGCAATAAAAGGCTTCTCGACAAAAAACAAAGGGACCCATAAAAAATAATAAAACAAGACCTAGTCAAAGGATAGGGGGTCTCATCACGAGCCAGCCTGTTAAGTCCATGGGCATCTAGCGGTATGACACTACTAGCAGTTAATTACCACGCCAGGGTAGTGGCTCTTGGTGGCATAGTGAAGAGAAAGGGGGTCTCATCACAAGCCAACCTTCTCATTTCCGTGAAAGTGCTTGTGGGTAACATTGCCACCACTGGTCACCACGCCAGGGCAGTGTCCCCTGATTAGCTTCTTGAAAGAAAAAGCAATAAAGAATAAAGAATAAAAGGCATAAATGGGCTTGGAAACATTTGCATCCAAGACAGGTGCAACTCACCCTCTACAGAGGCGCCCACAGGTAAGCCATGCATTTCTCTACTATCACTGCACCCCTTGCCCAAGCATCCCTTATCCACCTCATCCACTAAGATGACTTGGATTTGATTCCTCCTGGAAACATCCCACATCCAATGAACACTAGCCCAATAGGACGCCCTGTCACTTCCTTCAAACTTGGCTTGCAGCTTTGTGTAATGTCTTTGAGCATTTGATTGAGTAAAAGAGGTTTTATGCACATGTTTAATAAAATTGATGATTGGATGTGATTGACATTGCTATGATCCCTGTGACTTATGAGCCCATGGAGGGCGTATTTGTTGATGTGCAGGATCATACCCGACAGACAAGTACCATATTGGACAAGTACACATGGGGAGATGATTAGTTCGAACCTCCATGGGGCTAGAAGCCCATCAGATGGATGTTGAGACCCCAATAGGGGGCAGAGACAGATTAAAGGGTTGCACCGGAGAAGAGTTGGACATTCCACCAAAGGCAGCTTGGCAGAGCCTCACCCAGGGGGGTTGTGCCCTCTCCATTGGGACATTGGCCTTAGAAGGCCCATGACGTCACCCATGACCTCCTATGACGTCATCCAGCGATATGGAAGTTTGGGACGCAGTTGTGGCATTTTCGACACATGTGGTAGCTTCTAGAGGCCCATCGAGGGCTAATGTTTTTCTCCAGGAGGCCCATGTTGCCCTAGAAAGGGCTAACGTCACCCTAAAGGGGCATGACGTCTTCACTTTTGCTTGATTAGGGTTTTAAATTATGACATTTAATATAAAACAGTTTTATTATGTATTTTGGCCTTGTCGACCTTTTGGTGACCTAAAAGTTAATTTAGGCCATTGCTATTGTATAAATAGAGAGCTAAAACTCTCTTATTTTCATCATCTTTCACTCACACTTGTGTGAGGTCTGAAATTTGCACCCTCCTTTAGGGTTTTGGCTGAATTTATTGATGCGCACTTGTTGAAGGAGGCTTTTTCTTGGCTATTTTGGCATTTTCTTGGTGGAAGGTTTTACAACTAGGGTTTGGCATTGATGATACTTGGTGAATGTAAGTGAATTTCTGCAATCTTTCTTTTATTTGAATGGTTATGGTATCTTTTACTTGCATATTAATGAAATTTGTTGGATTAAACCCTAGGGAACAAGCACATGTTGGTGTCCTTGTTTCATGTCCCTACTAAGTTATGCTAAGAACCATTTATTTTATTGAAGATAAATGTTAGAGCCTTGCCATAGCAACACTCTACCATCCACTCTTCAAGCTAGTCGTTTTTACTTTACCCTTTGAGCTAAAGAAGGAGGAAAACGCACTAAGGCCTAGGGTTTCTACACCTCAATGAGTCGTTTTCCCCTAGGGTTTGATTGATGAAGCCTTGCCTTAGCAACACTTCATCATCAAACTCTCTTGTCTTTAGCCCTACCATTTATTGCTCAAGCTAGTCATTTTAACTTGTCTTTTGAGCTAGAGAAGGAGGAAGACGCACTAAGGCCTAGGTTTACTACACCTTAGTGAGTCGTCTCCCCTAGGGTTGATAGGTTGAAGCCTTGCCTTAGCAAGACTTCAACCATCATATCCCTCTTGTCTTTAGCCCTATCACTATCATTTCGGCCCTTCAACATTTGCAGCTATTTTGACTCCATTTGCCCTAATAACACATTGATCGAAGACCTTCTATATTTGAGTACCTTGATCACACACATCCAAATACTTTCAACAATCATTAACTCCTTCTAACCCTAGCTTAGACTAACACTCACTAACCCTATTGTTGCTGTCATCTACTTGTGTTATAACCATATCCATGCAACATTTATTGTATCTCTAAAGCAATTGAAAGATTGGCTAAAGCGTTGCTTTTAATGTTGGTATTGTTACAATGATGATAAATTGCCATTGCTCATTGTGAAGCTTCTTTAGCATTTATTGTGAAGTGATATATTGTAATCATTGCTATTGTACATCATTGATTTGCTTCATCACTATTATTGGTCAATTGCTTTATATCATAAAGTCCTTGATTATATTAAGTACTAACCAGCAAGTGATCTTGCACATATAATGTTTTCTTGTTGCTTTGTTCTGAGCAGGTACACTTTTGGTTATCTTTATCTTTATCTTGATTGGTTGATTAGCCGGACTTTTTGATCGATGGTGACTTGTGAGGGGGGAAACTTTTACTTAGCCATAAGCCTTTGCCTTCTCAAAACCCCAGGTCACCGGGGACATCTCCCCTGGACCTACCACCCTAAACAAAAAGAGTTATCCTATTGAGGTGACAGTGGTAGGATAGTCTCAATTTCGCCATTTTGCCTTTCTTTCACCCTTCCTTTACT
Organism: Picea engelmannii; assembly: GCA_009831015.1. NCBI lineage: Eukaryota > Viridiplantae > Streptophyta > Pinopsida > Pinales > Pinaceae > Picea > Picea engelmannii. Next base: position 58,555 of record ML819554.1, read on the forward strand.
CTAACTACAAACTGTGCGATAACAAGCACCATGGTTGTTTTTATAATCTGGGCAATTATTTCATTACCTCTAGGCTCTAGCACTCTTTGAAATAGTTGTTGGAAGGAATTGGAGTGGGGATCCAAATAATCCTTGCCATGTAAAGACCATTCCTCGTCAAATTAAAGAAAGGAAGTGGAGTCACTGTGTTGATTTTTCTAATGACAAAATCAGAAATATTCCATTCACACATTTCGTCAAACACTTAGCAACCTAGAGATAACTGTCTTCTTAAATTTCAGAAATGCATACCCACATTCAGAAATTTCTATAAGCAGAAATACACATTGTTAAGCAAAATATGCAGCGGAAATGCACAATGGACAACAACCCATAACTCA